>CATIWR010133592.1:0-31156 GCA_949677035.1 Omphalea diandra | reverse complement strand
AGTAGAATTGAGACAACGATTTATAGTGGTTCGGGTATAATCGACCCTACGTCCACTCCCCAATCTACCAATTGGGTATTTCACTATCTCAAGGTGTTTTCAAGCTCGCACCCGACTTGTACAACTTGTGTTTTGATGGCTCACACACAACCTTACAACAATATATTTTTAGGCTAACACACAATCTCACTTAAGTGTTTCACTAGACTCACACTTAAACCTTTCTTGAAGTGTCTTTACAGACTAACACTACAACCTTACAACTTGGTGTTTAATGCTCACACCTTACACTTACAATTTCATAAAGAAAATTGAAGAAAATGAGTAGCAAATATTGAGAGCTTTAATTACTTGTAATAAATTTCTTAGCAACCTTATTCATGGTTGTTTGGTGGAGTATTTATACCCAAATTTCACCAAAGAAACGTTGCAGATCATAGCTCATCAAATCTTTGAGACATGCTTGACAGATTTTGCATTAAATGCTTGATAGTCTCAATTCGTGGTCGCTACTACTCATTCGCGGTCGTGAAATCCAAATTTCTAAAGGAAAATCCCGTTTGTGTCTAATAGGTAGTCCATGTGGCAGCTTCTGATTAGTTCACTAGGAAAATATAGTCGTTGCTTTTTTACCTACTTTCAGAAGTTGCGATCGTAAGAATTCTTGAGCAGGACGCGACATAGGACGTGAATTCGTCTACCAAAATGGTTATCTTCTTCTTCATGATTCGCAGTTGCTACCAACAAGATATCTCTGCGAAATTTGACTTTCAACGGTCTACTGGAACACGTGTCATGCTGTGACTATTGACTTGCTTCCCTCCTGAGTCACTTCGAAATTCGCGGTCGCGACTGGGGTGTGACACTTATCACGATTTCATCTGTCAATTTTGGACTCTTTCATTTGGATGAATAGCGACGGAGAATGACTCTGTGATTTCGTATGTCTGCTTTCAAGCAATGCTTCTTCATAGATAGCGGTCGCGAATCCAAAGTAGCGATCGCAATTTAGAAGTCATTTTTCATACTTGAGAAATTTTTGAGCTTTATCCAACTTCCAACTTTAGATAAAAACTAAATGCTGCAAAATAACACTAATTTGAAATATTAGACACGATCAATCTCCTTTGTCAAGATCAAAAGAGGTCTAAGACTTGGGTTAACTACTCTAGTCCAACACCTATGAAACGAAACCAAATTCAATAACTACTCTTCTCATTTAATCTACAAGCCTAATTTTTATAAACATAGTTGACAATAATTTTTAAACTTCTCCACACTCGATCAGTTTGCTGATTAAACTTGGAAAGACTTGCCTATTTATTTCAAAAAAAATGAATATATATATATATATATAGTCAGATTGTTTTGAATTGGGTCATTTTTAGATTGAGTCATTTCTGAATTGATGCATTTTCGGGTCGGGTTCGAGTTTACTCTTACAATTCATGTTTCAAGTAGGATCATTTGTTATTCAATTTTAAAATGTTGATTTGAATTTTTTTTTTTATCATTTATGTAATATTTTCTTATAATTTGTTAAGAGAGAAATAATAATTTTCTCTTAAAAAATTATTTTTAGTAAAATAGATTTTGTATAAAATGACTTGATTAAAAATTTTTATTTTTATTTAAATGCTTAATAAATTAAAAATAATTTATTTTTTTCAGCAAATGACTAAATATAATGAAAATAATTGAATTAAATTGACATAAAATTATATTCAAGTCATATATAATAATTTAAATTAATTTGCAAACAAACATATCATGTTCAATGATAGAAAATCATTTATTATAAAAAAATTTGATGTATTATGAAAAAAATTTGTGTGATAAAATTAGATTTGTCTTACTATATAATTTTATCGTAATAAAATCAAATTAATTACAATTATTATTAAAAAAATAAATAAATTTGTGATAAATTTCTTTTACATATTAAATCATTTAAAAAATTATGATAAAAATTTAGCTTAATTACTCAAATTTCAAATATTTATGAGATTTTAAATTGTATCCAAAACTTTTAATTGAGTCAATTATATTGTAATTTGATAAATTAATTTTAATTATATCTCAAGTCAAAAACAAAATTTAGTAAAGTGCATTTAGACTCAGGTGACATTTGTACTTTTTTAATTAGTTCAATTAAACCAAAAATTAAGTTTACGGCTTAATTAATATGCTACTTTTATCAATTACACTATAATTTGAAAAATTGATTTTAATTATATCTCAAGTCAAAAACAAAATTTAGTAAAATGCATTTAGACTCATTTGATTTTTATACTTTTTAAGTTAGTTCAATTGCAGCTAAAATTAAGTTTACGACTTAATTAATATACTACTTTTAATTTTATTCAATTTAATCTTATTTTTACTCAATTAAATTTATTATTTACTTCTGAATGATGAATTGTAATTTTATATTTAAATTTAAAATTAAAAATTTTTAAAAATTAAATTTATAATACATAAAATCTCTCAATCTCTTTTTTTTTTTAAAAAAAATTCTCCCAATCTTCTTAAAAAATTAATTTTATATTTTAAATAATAAAATTTTAAATTATTCAAATAAAAATTCTACAAAATATTTTAAAAAATCAACCACATGAGTTTAATTAAGAAGATATTTTATTTTTTTATTCCATTTAATCTCATTTTGCTTAATTAAATTTATTTTTTATTTTTAGATGATGAATTTTAATTTTATATTTAATTTAAAAAATAAAAATTTTAAAATTTAAATTCATAATTTATAAAATCTCTCAATCTCTTCTTAAAAACTGATTATTATATTTTGATTAATAATTATTAAAACTATTTAAATAAAGTTTTTTAAAATATTTAAAAAATATATTTACATGAACTTAATAAAGATGATTCTTTTATTCTTATATTCTATTTAATCCCTTTTTTACTTAAATAAATTTATTATATACTTCTATATGGAAATTTTTAATTTTTTTATTTAAATATATAAATTTCTAAAATTCTAAATTTATAATTCATAAAATCTCTCAATATCTCATTTAAAAAAAATTTCACTCAATCTCTCTTTTAAAAATTTAATTTTTATATTTTAAATAATAAATTATTTAAATCATTTAAAAAACTTTGAAAAATATTAAAAATTAATTGCATGAGCTTAATTAAGATGATACTTTTATTTTTTTTCAATTTAATCTAATTTTTAATTAATTAAATTTATTATATATTTTTATTTGATAATTTTATCTTTAAATTTAAAGAATGTAAAAATTTTAAAATTTAGATTTATAATTTATAAATTTCTCAATCTCTCATTTCAAAAAAATTCTTTCATTCTCTTCTTAAAAAATTAATTTTTTTATTTAAATAATAAATTATTTAAACCATTTAAAATAAAAATTTTTAGGAAATATTTAAAAAATAATTACATGATATGAATATGAAGATTCCCAAAAAATTTATCCTTAAAATAAAAATTTTGGATTTATTAATTTATTATTTAAATATATAAAAATAAAATTTATAATTTTAAAACATAAAATTAAAACAAAAATAAAATTTTGATATTTTTGTGAAAAAATATTTAAATTGAGTAAAAATAAAAATATTTTGTTAGTAAGATTTAAACTTAATTTTGAATTTAATTGAACTAAATGAAAAAATTATAAAGGTCAATTGAATCTAAATATACAATTTATTAAATGTCAATTTTTCTTGAGGTATAATCGAACTCAATTTATTAAATTAGGATGTAATTGCCTCAATTAAAAACTTTAGATACAACTGAAAATTGGAGAAAAAGTTTGAATTTTCTTAATATTGAGCCCATAAATTTTTAACTCAAAAATTTTGTTATAATAAATGGGCATATAAGATAAGTTATAACATACACTTTTTTATTATAATATTTTATCAGACTATAGTATCTACCAAATTATATATAAAGAAAAATAATATTGTCATGATAATATATGTCATTATATTAAAGAATTTTAAAATTATGATAAAATTATTTTATCACAATAAATAATTTGTTATTATTACTAAATAATTTATCATAATAAATAATAAATTGCAATTTAGACACATAGAGAAGCACAGTGAAATTAATAAATTTATTAAAACATAATATTTCATTATATTTTAAATAAAAATATCCAAGTTAAATTTAAATTTAATTAAATAATCTAAATATATTTTTAAAAAAATTCTTTTTTTATTTTAATTATTCTACCTTTTATATACTTAGCAATATTTTTTTTTTTATAATGTCATTGGGTCAACTGAGTTGGTTCACAGGTTGACCCTTATCCTACACAAAAATTTTCTGATCATTTTAAGTTTGACTCGAGTCAAAGTTGAGTTCAAGTCACTTTTTTTTTTAGATGAGTTAGGGTCGGATCGGAAATTGCCACCGCTATATATCTAAAATCAGTAAAGTGTGAGGTCAAACAATATCTAATGTACGTATGTATTTGATACAGGAAGTTTTTTTTTTTATACGAATAATTGTAAGTAGCTGGAGATGATAGTTTTTAAATCTGATATGAATTTGTCTATTAAAGTGTCCTAAATCTGATCCGATTTGGAAAAATCTAAGTTTCTTCAATTTCAAAATGATTTAAAAATTTCGAGTAATCTAAGTAGCTCTGATCTATGAATCGACTTGAATGACTTGATTTAAATTATTAAATATATAAATAAAATTATGATAAAAAAATTTTCTTTATTTTGAAAAGTTAAAATTATGAGTTATCCAACTTAATATGAAATATAAAAAATGACACAAATTCTTTTGGCACCTTGACTTACATTGTTTTGAAAAATAGATAATAAGGTAAGATAAAGTTTTTTTAAGTGTGGTAAGATAAAGTTAATAATTTAACCTTGTCTTGTTTTGGAAGAACATAAGGTAAAATGTGGTTTATAGTCTAGTTTATTTGGTTAGAAATGTTTAATGAAAGTTTTATATTAATGTTGCTAAAATACTTTCTAGATATAGATTTTAAAAAGATGATTAAATATGAATTACAAAAATAAAATAAGGACAAAAAGATAAAATAGTTAAAATTAAATGAACTAAAAAATCTTACTTGGGTTGAGAAAATGAAGGTTTTTAAAAGTTTTTAAACCTTCCAAAAACCTTATCTTGTTATGGAAATTAGCTTCCCAAATAGGATGTGAGAGTTTTTTAACTTACAAAACCCTACCAACCCTTAAAAAACCTTACCTTGCTATGGAAATTAGCTTCCCAAATAGGACGTGAGAGTTTTTTTAACTTACAAAATCCTACCAACCCTTAAAAAATCTTAATCCAAACAAGAAGTTAGTGGCTCGATTTGATCCACTTGATTCAATCTATTTGTCATCCCTAGAGGGATTTCAATATCTGCAATAAAAATATTGGTGATAACTATTATATGGAAAGAAAACTACGAAAGATTTCATTATACTCCCTCCTTTCAATATTATAGGCCATATTTTCTTTTTTAAAAATCTCAAAAAATAGACCACTTTCTATATTTAGATGTTGATTTAGTTATAAATCATCAAATTTACCTCTTCGTTAATTGTCAAATATATCTACACTAATAATTAAATTTTTTTCTTAATTGCTTTACGTTGCAATTTCCTATATCTCTTGCTTTAATATTTTCAATGTTCTGTGATTAATGAGATTTTATAAAAAATGAAAAGTCATCTTATATATTGCTAACTTTAAATAAATGAAAACATTTTTTTACTAAATTTTATAAAATTTAGTGCACTACAATAAATAGAATGAAATGACATTTTAGTAAAAAGAGTGGCTATTGACTAACAAAACCTAACTTTTTTAATTCTTGTGTAAAAAAAAAGTGGCCTATAATATTGGGATGAAAGGAATAATAATTATATATTTTCGTATTGAATAAGAGAATCACACTGTTTAATTATTTGAGTTAAGATCCATTGCTACAATCCCCTCTTTAACAAATTTTTGTAGAAGTATGTCTTATTCATCAACTATACAAATATATTGTCAGAGAATAACAAAAATTTGGATACTGAAAACAGTATGTAGCTACGTACAATAATATATGTTGAAGGATCGATCCTTTTCTGCTGGAATTGTTATCTCTAGCTCTGTTTACCCATTATTCCAATCAATGTGACAAGAAGAAATACTTGCAACTGTGGAAAAATAATAGAAAGAGAGTGAGCAATGTCATCTGTCCTATCCTCACAGCCTGTAATTCATGGATCGATTCAGTTCTCAAAAGTTGAAGGTATGTGGTCTTTAATCTTTACACACATACGAAAGAATTTAACTGAATAATTTCAATTTGTCTTTTGTCTTATACGACAAATTCAAAAGTCAAAATGAAGAGGCACTTATGAGAAAAGGCATTTTGATTTCCTCCAACCTTCCTATATTAAAAATAAGAATGCAAGTGCGAACCAGCAGCATCTTTATTGTAAGTCAATCTTGCTTTTAATTGCATTATCAAAGAAGTAATTATTTAGTTAGTTATTATGACTACAGGTTACTTTGAAAGGCGAATGATTAAAAAAGAAAACACATAATTAGAAAGTCATTTATATATGATAATTAATTATAATATAAATTAAATATTAAAACCCCATATAAATTGGTATTTCAGTCTAGCAATAAGGTGAAACTGATTAAAAGTGGACATCATGTTCAAATCTCGATAACCTAATCTCCCTCACTAATAGACGCCACAGCAAGAGGTTCCCAACTATATCGAACCATGTGCGGAGTGCATGCTTGTGAGGAACAAGTAGGGTTTCTTCTTTCCAAAAACTTGCATAATAATATCTAACATAGTTGTAAAGCAAATTGAAGAAATACAAAAAAGGTGCAAATAGGGCAGGCCAGTTCTAAAGTTTCCATTGTCTATGGTTCTATAACGGGTTAAGGCTCTTTTGGACTTTCCTCCCTTTAATCGAGCACTGGTTTTAAAGTTGCACCACCTTTCTTCAATCCACTTTCTCTTTTGTATATATTACCTTGGTAATAATAATTATTCTGGCCATACCTACTTCGTGCTCCTTTCTTCTTTACATCTTTTCAGGGAAAATGACAGAGTCGAGAGTCGAGAATATTGCATTTCTGATCTTATTTGTAGTTAGATCTTATGTTCAATAACTCTTGTTTGCAGAACTGACCTTGAAGACTTATTCTAAGACCAAAGAATATTATCTAACATAACCAACTAGCTAGTCGATCTTACCCTTTACAGCAATCCAAACTCTTGGTTCTTTAATTTCTTTAGCTATAAGAATTTGACATGTGGGAATAATGAAAGGTGAATAAAATGTGGCTTATAAGTTGATGGCGTAGCAAGTCAAAATGGCCAAGGCTGGCCGTTTTTTGATACATAAGTGAACCCATTTACTTGTGAGCAGGGGGAAAATTCATAAAAATGTAGTGAAAGTATAAACCAACGTCTGGTTGAATTTGGATACACTTTTCAAAGCCCATTGGACTATGTAAAATTCTACATGGGGATAACATCCTGAGCCTATATATAAGGGTTGGGTATTAGGGCTAGACTGGACATTAAAGATCAAAGTCAAGTTATTAGGACTTGATATTAAGAGCCAGACTAGACACTAGGCCAGACCAGTGTTGTGAAGCAAATAACGTTTGAGCTCCCAAGCCAGCTGCGTTGCATTTTAAAGGCAAATTATATCATGAAACTCAGGATTATATAGCATCATAGTATAGGTATCTAAAACACACATTTTGATATTGACATTTATTTATTACACGTGATATATATTCATTACTTCATAAGTAAATATTCATTAACTGTCAATACAATATTCATCATATATAGTCTTTTATGTGCATTATTTTATTAAATAATCAGATGTAACTTTTTTTGTTCATCATTTTATTAAATAATATTATGTTGATGTTCATTTAATTTTTAATCTAATATAGTATATATAATCATATTTTTATTCATATTTATGTTTATCAGTTATAGTTTTTAGTAATTAAATAATTAAATATTCGTAATCTATTTAAATAATATAAAGATGCATATTTATCACTTAGTACGTTAATATTCATTTTTTGTAAATACTGTGTTTATTAATTGTAGTTTTTACGTTAATCATGTTATCATATTTTATTAATATTCATTTTCATTAATTAGTAATGAAATATTCATCATTTGTTTCAATAATGTTTATCCGTTTTGTGTTTTGTTGGGCCAGAATTAAAAAACTTAATGTTCATTTATTGGTATTGAAATGTTTATCATTTGTATGCATAATATTCATCATTTCTAATTTTAATTTTTATTATTTTTTCATGTAATATTATGTATGAGTTAATTTGTCCATTAAAAACTTATAAGATTCTTTTATAAAGCTCGGTATTCATTGGTTAATACTTGGATGTTCATTATTTATAAACACAATATTCGTCATCTTTAATTTTCATGATCATTACTTTTTATGTAATATTCTATATAAATTAATTTATTTATTAAAAATATATAATCTTCTTTCATTAAACTTTTTATTCATGGATAAATATTTGAATATTCATTATTTGTTTGCGTAATATTCATGTTCTATGATTTTATGTTCATTAATTATTACATAAATGCTCATCAACTGTAATATTTGTTCATCATATTTAATTCATTAAAGAAATCTAAGTAATATATTTATAATTGAATCAAATAAAATTTATAAAATTTTAATATGATTTGATTTAATTATAATTATATATATTTTAATTAATTTAATATAAAATTTTTATAATTTATTTATTTTAAAAATTTAACTTATTTAATTTTTATATACAAACAAAATTTTTAAAATTAAAATTAAATCAAATCAAATTAAATAATAATTAAAAATTTGAACTAAACTGGTTAAATATTTCATCAATTTTTTCTATTTACAGTAATAAAGAGAAAAATCATAAAATAAAATAAAAAAAGAAAAACAAAGTCTATTGAACTATGAAAAATCGAAAAAGATAGAGCAATTTTCGTGCATTTTTAATTATCATGTGATTGGAATGTTTGATTTTCACATGTATTTTTAGGCACCCGAATCATATAGGATCGTGGTATAAAGTGCACAATATAACGTATGCATTTTAGGGAGAATGTTGAAAAAAAATGAAAGATGAAATTGAAAGAAACAAAAATAAAAGATAAAATAATGCGCCTTATAACTTAGTGGTGTACTTAGTCAAAATTCAAAAAGGCATAGACAATTTTGACACAAGGTAAGTCCATTTACTTGTGTTAAGGATATACTTTGTATATCTGTTGTTTATCCTTTTTTATTTTTTTTGCTGGAGTTTAGTTTAATTGTAAAGGAATGATGCACAACTGGTGTAGAGTTGGTGGAAGAAATTAGAATTGTCAATTGGCCAAACAAAGTGGAAAAGGAAAGGAATATCACATGCAATTTCGCATCTGATACCATGTGACGGAAGAAGTTTTCGTATCTATAAAAAATGAAGTTACTACAGTGGTATTTATAACCATTACGAGATAATATTGAGAAACAAATAATTAATCCTATATGAAGATAAGTTTTGTAAATACGAAGGATAAACAACAATACCAACAAGAAGATATAAAAAGGATAAACGACAGATATACAAAGTATATCCTTAACAAACTAGTATGCCCATTATGTCAACATCTATAAGATGGAGTAGTGAGTTACAAACTAGTGTTGAGTTAAATTTGAACAAAGTCTCCCAGACCAATTGCACTCATATGTCTCAATACAGGCCTTATTAGGTCCTAAATCATATTCTGTGTTTACGCCCGACATTATTTTCATAAGCATTTTAGTTGGGGCCTTCTATATTTTGCAGTAATGGTTTTGAAAACCACATGGAGTGGCTTGAGATTGTGTTGGGTGATTGCATTATGAGTTTTTTAGAGTTGATTTTGGATTAGGCCTACAAAATAACGAATAATATTAACAGATAGAGTTTGTGCATACATGTAATTCTCTGTGGATGAACTTTGTAATAAACTAGGACTCATGTATAATACTTATATATAAATTGAGCTGATATATAGAAAAGGGGTTCCAAACCCTATACACAAAAATACACTCCATTTTTCTCTAGATCTCTCTATTTCTCCTTCTTCTTCTTCTTCTTCTTCTTCTTCTTCTTCTATGTTCTTTGATTTTTTCTTAGTTGACGGTGCTCACACCTAAATACCATTTAAGTTGATGGTATTACACCTATATACTCACTCTTTGATTGACGTCTTCTTGCCTATATATCATATTCAATCAACTCTGGTCAATTGTTAATTTTCTTATTTGTTGCTTGAGATTTGATACTAACAATACTTGCAACAAGGACCTAAAATATTAAATTTACACTTGAGGTTTTTAGAGATAAACATCTTTTGGCCATGTTTAGTGGGATAATTTTATGCTAGTTGAGACTAGATATCAATTACTGAGAGATGAGTTGGACCAATTGGGAGAGAGAATCACCCAGATAGAAAGCTATTGTGAACATGGTTAACAAGTCCAACAAAAATCCATAGGCCAATCACCCAACTCAAGGGCATGATCTGACCGATTACCAAAGGCATGCTCTCATGCCTAGATAACTTTTCCTCATCGTTGCTGACTACTCTCAAGTTATTAGCAAGGTCGCGACTGAGAACCATACCAAGTTTAACAACACGATTAATTAATGGCCATAGTAATTTGACCATTTGTAGAGGGTAATAAGGCCGCTCAAAAGGACATTGGATTAGGGTGAGATTAAATGAATAATTGCCTTGATCGATTGAATACCCTCTTCTAGGGAAGACAGGTCCCAACGCCAGACAAGAGATTCCCAACTGAAGCCTCTAACTCAAGAAGGCCTTTTGCTCAAAAAGAATCGAGGGCAGTGCAAATTCTCACTCGCCCAAGCCACGTTGAACTGGGGATTTTCCCAAATGCTCAAGGATCTCGTAGTTCTTCATTCGAATAGGAAAGCATATCTGCACCTCAAGGTACTTTCCACAAAGCTTTCTAGCCAAATTTGCAACCACCACTTTACCATAAGAACAACCCATCAGCCTAGGGACCATATATGATTTTCACATATGATGCTTCTAGGAATGTAATTCCTTTGATAAGTATTATGGGTGAATAGATAACTCAGCCACAATTCAAGTATAAGTACCGCTTAAGCTCTCTAGATGTTTGTGAGCTAATTAGAACTCTTGAAAAGATGAGGGTTGACATAAAACCCTTATCAGGGCCGATTTATTCAAAGCCACACCCCGAGTGGGTAGACAAATTATATCCCTTCCTTAGAGGTTAAAAAATTTTAGAGTTCACTTTATTTTTAGGAGAGGATAATGATTCGACAGTTGAGCATGTCGCCCGATTTTCTATGGCATATGGGGAGACATTGACTGAAAATTTCTAAAAACTATGGCTTTTGGAAATTTCCTTACTAAGACTACCTTTACTTGGTATACTAACCTTTTAGTTGGGTTTGTTATGAGCTAGAAAGTCATGGAGGAGTAGTTCCCTAATAAATTTTACAAGGCCTCTCTTTCAAACAGTTTGGCCAACCTTACCAAAACTAGACAATTGGTGGGAGAGTCAATTGAGAAATACATCTTCAAACTCAAGAAGGTGAGAACCTTGTGTCACACCAAGCTTTTTGAGGCGGATTATGTCGCTTTAGCTTTGAATGAATTACATTTCAAGATCATGAAGCACTTTGAGGGGTATAAGTTTAGGGATCTCTATGAGTTGAGTGCTAAGGTGACCGATTTTAAAAAACTGTTGCAAGAGGCTGAGCATAGGAAGGCATCTTCAAAGTGGACACACTATGAAGATGCCTATGTAGCTGCTTTAGAGGATGAGAGTTCGAACTCAGATGAAGAGGAAGTGAACATTGTTGAGTTGGTACTTACAAAGGGTTATGAATGCCCTACATTGGCCAAACCAAATCCTTGGAAGAAATATAAGGCCAAACAGAAGACTGGACAAATAGTGAAAGAATACTCATTCGACCTAACTAAGGAGGATGAAATATTTAATTGTCTTGTCAAGGATGGATAATTTATTCTCTTTGATGGCCATATTATTCCTTTATTGGAAGAGGGAAAGGGGAATGATTACTGCAAATACCATAATGAATTGAGGCATTCAACCAAAAATTGTATTAATTTTAGGAATGCGGTGCAGAAGGCCATCGAGGAAGAAAGGATTGTTTTTCCTGCCAAGAATAAGGCATTGGTTAGGATTGAGCCTTTTCTAAAGGTTATAATTTCCATGGTTCAATCGGTTTCATCAAAGGCCGAAGGAAAGAAACTTGTGACTAAAGCAAAAATCATAGATACTTCAGCCAATAATGAGAAATAAGTTATTAGGGTAAGACCAAGTACCCATTTAGTTGGTGAAAAGAGACCCACAACTCCTGTTGTTACTAATAAGTAGGTGGAAGTAAAGCTTAATGCTTCAAAAAATGAGCAAGTACAAGAAGTGAAGTTAATATGTCCAACTTGCCACACTGAGTTCAAACATATAGCAAAGGTAAAGTCACTTAGAAAAGAAGTCGAGCCATGGAGGCAAAGGTACAAGACCTATTAATGCCTAGACATTTCTTTTTCTCATGTCTTGTGGAACAAGTTGGGCGAGCTCTCGAAAGTCCAAAATGTCAGGGGGTAGATGAGCGAACGTCACCCAAATGGAGCTATCTTAGTAAAGAGGCCAATTGAGGCCCATAAACTTGAGCAACATAGGACTAATTGGCCAAGAAAATTTTTTAAGTTAAACCCAACTAAAACTAATTAATGGGAAGATTACAGTCCCAAAAAAAAGGTTTTTGATAGTTTTGCCTTTAGGTAATTTGCGTGAGCCCAAATGATGAAAACTTAAAAGAGAAGGTTTCAAAGGGAAAGACGACAATTGAGTGGAGTTAGAAGAATTTAGGGCTCGAAGAAATACTGAAAGGGAGGCAAAGGCTTTTCATGAAAAGGAGATTAAAGAGCTTAGGGCAAAGCAAGAAAGGGAGAGGCTTAAGCTTTGTAAGAAAATCTATAAGCCCAACAACAAGATCAAGCCCTATGACATAGAGATCCATCACAACAAGTGTGGATCAATGAAAGTATGGGTGCCTGAGTAGCTTAAGGAAGGGCAATCTAAGGAGAGTTCGTATGGTGTTGCAAAGGATAAGGCCAAATGGAACATGGTTTGCTTATTGCCTGCAGACTTTTCGGCCAGACTTAAATAAAAGTCCACACTTGAAGGGGATGTAATTTTTCCAAGCTCAAATGATGAGAATGAGGAAAAGATGACTACAATAGTTTTACAATAGGCCCCATATGCTCAAACTAATCATATTCTACCATTATATATTAAGGCCGAGTTGAATTCAATACCTATAAAGAGGGTCTTCATAGATAATGGGTATGAGGTCTTTATTATCCCAACAAGGTTTCTGAAGAAGATCGACTGACCAAAGACCAAGTGAAAAGGGTCAACATATCAAAGAGGGACTTCACAATAAGAGAGAAAATGGTCGACAGGTACATTAAGTTGGATTTGAAGATTAGAAATATACTATAAAAAAATGTTTTTTCATAGTTGATGTGATGATAGTTTCAATCTTCTATTGGGAGAGATTGGATTCATGTTAACTGTTCCATCCCATCTTCTTTGCATCAGATAATGTGGATTTAGAAATTTGACAGAAAAGTTGAGGTGATTCATGGAAATCCAAACCCATTTGCTGAAGTAGTTCACTTAGCCATTATTATCATGTATTAGGTTCAAGTGAATTTCAAGAACATTGCTAAGGGGGCAAGTGGGGATAAAACTGTGACTAAATTAAATCAACTTAGAGTCTTCATGCTAAACTTGAGTGGCTAGCCTCAGTCAGTATTGAAGGTTGTACCCTAGTTATCAAATCTAATGGTTAGTTCAACTAAAATGAAAGAGTATTTTAAGGGAATCAATTAGAGCACAAGTTAGTGGCCTTAGTCGAGTGCATCTATGAGAATGAACATGATGATCGCATGGCTCATTTATGAATGTTGGACCTCAAGATCGAACCCAAGAAGTTGTATGATCAGTAGGCTAAGACTCAAGACCCCTTAAAAGTGTTAAACTTGGGGACCAACGAGTGGCCTTGGCTAATATTCATTAGTGCTAAGCTAAATGCCAAGTTTGAGGCTAAATTGATAGCATGACTCAAAAAGTATAGAGATTGCTTTGCTTGGGACTACTCTGAGATTCCAAGGTTAGATAGGACACTTTAGAATATTGCTTGCCTATAAAGGCAGGGTTTTGCCCATTTGATCAAGCTATGAAGAAAATGTCCAAGAAAGTGGAGTAGTTGATTAAAGAGGAAATAAAATGACTCTTAGCCACTGGGTTCATACGAATGACTATATATGTTGAGTGACTTTTTAATATTGTCCTTATTATGAGAAAAAATGGGAAGCTAAGAATTTGTATGGATTTTAGAAACTTAAACTTGGCTACATCCAACGATGAATATCCCATGCCCATCACATATATGATGGTAGATGCAACAACTTCCAATATGATTCTTAGTTTTATTGGTGGGCACTTGAGATACAATTAGATAATGATTGCTAAGGAAGTTGTGAGCAAAGTGAATTTTAGATGCCCAGGGCCAATTAGTGCTTATGAATAGGTTGTTATGTCGTTGGGCCTAAAAATGTTGAGGCCAAAGGGCAATGAATATGATCTTTCTTGACATGATTGGAAAGTCAATTAAAGTGTACATTGATGATGTAGTGGTAAAGTCCCAAAATGAAAAAGAACATTTAACCGAACTTAGAAAATCATTTGAGTGAATGAGGGAGCATAAGCTCAAGATAAATCCCTTAAAGTGTGCATTTGGAGTCTTAGCTAGGAATTTTCTTAGGTTTTTAGTGCACCAAAAAGGAATTGAGGTTGATAAGAACAAAGCCAAAGCAATCATAAAAGTGGAGCTTTTGACCATGAAGAAGGAATTGCAATAACTAATTGGTCAAATAAACTTTTTTAGAAGATTTATATTCAACTTTGTTGGCTGATTAAGTATTTAGGGTCCATTGGTTAAACTAAAGGATAGGGACGGGTTTGTTTAGGATGATGGACACCAAAAGGTCTTTGATGAGATCAAATGGTATTTGATCAAACCCACAGTCATGACTCTTCTAAGGGTGAATGTTCCTTTACTATTATATATTTTGGTTAGTAAGAAGTCCATTTGGTGTATGCCCACCCAAGGGGAAGATGGTATAGAGAAAGTGGTGTATTACCCAAGTAGAGTTCTTAATTTGATGGAGAAGCGGTATTCGACCATTGAGAAATTGTGTTTGACACTATATTATGCTTTCACAAAACTAAGATACTACATGTTTCCAACAATGGTCTTTATTTTATACAAAATTGATATTCTCAAGTCTATTTTCTCTTGGCCATTTTTAAGGAATAAGATAGTAAATGGGTAGTAGCTTTATCTAAGTTCGCTCTCTAATATGTTCCTTAAAAGGCAGTGAAAGCTAGGCATTGGACATCTCAGAGGAGCCAATGGTTGAGATTGGATATGTTGAACACTTGCCTTGGAGGGTATGGTTTGATGGATCAAGAACGACAAACATAACTGGTATAGGAATTGTTTTACAATCAACCAGAAGGCCTTATGACCAGATTGTCCCTAATGTTAGATTTCCCATGTACCAATAATCAAGTAAGGTACAAGGCTTTTAATCATCACCTTGGAAGTTTTTGCTGAGATAAGGGTAAGGTTTTGTAGAGGTGAGGGGTGATTCTTTGTTAGTAGTTAATCAAGTCAGCGAAACATACAAGTGTGAATCCCCCAATCTTAATGCATATTACAATAAGGCTACGCATCTAGTCTAAGTATTCCAGTCATGCCGCTTTAAATTTATTGAGTGCAAGAGTAATGTAAAGGTGAACTGTTTAACTCAATCTGTTAATGGTTTCGAACAAGGGTTTTCTATAATCTTAGTTTTATATCAGACAAAATTTGTCTTGTATGAATGATTATTTGAGAATTTGTCCAATGTGTTTATAAGTGAAGTTTATAAGATGGATTTTTTAACATATTAGAGAGATAGGATTATTTCCTACGTGAAAGATCCAAATGTAATGGCTGAACCACATGTGCAAAAAAGACCAATGAAGTTTTGCTATCTTATTGATGAGCTTTGTCGTCGATGCTTGGATGGGGTGATACTACTATGCATAAGCCCAGAGCAAGCCATGTTAGTCATGGCTGAGATTCTTAAAAGAATCGTTGGATCTCATCAATTAAGGCTAATGATGAGGAAGTTGTTACTAAAATATGGGTATTATTAGCCGACCATGCAAAAAGATTTCTTTGATTATGCCAAAAGAGGTCAAGCTTGCTAAAGACTTGGGCCGATCTAGCACCTTTTTATCGAAGAGCTGCATTCAGTCATTAAACCTTGGCCTTTCAAAGATTAGGTAGTAGATTTAATTGGAAAGATCTTTCCACCCTCTTCTAATCAACATGTATTCATTATAGTGATAATGGATTCTTTCACGAAGTGGGTGGAAGCAACACCGTTGAAAGTGGCAAATTAGTCCTTGGTCATTAAGTTCGTCAAGGAAAACATTATTCATAAGCATGGATTGCCAAAATCAATCACTACAAACTAAGGCATAATCTTCATAAAAGAAGATGTTTAAGAATTTTGCCATGAGTATGGGATCAAGCTCCTTCACTCAATGCCTTTCTATGCTTAAACTAATAGGCAGGTTAAGGCAATAGATAAGGTGATAAAATTAAACATGCAAAAGATGGTAGAAAGTAATCCCGGGGTTTGGCATTAGTTACTCTTTGAGACTTTTTGGTCGATCAGAATAACTATCAAAACAACCACAAGTTCAACCTTTTTTCTAATTAGTATATGGGCATGAAGCCATAATCCTAGCTGAACTAGCTATTCACTCAATTAGAAGGTCTCACCAAGATAAATTAACCTAGAGTGAATATAATCAGCCATGATGGAAGAACTTGATGCATTAGTTGATGCAAAGTTTAAAGCCCTCAATCAACTTTAAGCTCAAAAGAAAAAGGTTGAGTGAGGATACAATATATGTTTAAAACCAAAGAGCTTTAACAAAGGTGACTTGGTATGGAAAACAATTCTCTTGATACTGATAGGGTAAAAAGATAACGCTTTTGGAAAATGGTCACCAAATTGGGAGGACCCCTTTGTTGTTGTAGATATCATTAGAAATGGTGCATACCACTTAGCCGATAAAGACAGAGTCATTCATAATACATCAATCAATGCCAGATTCCTCAATAAATATTGCCCAGCAGTTTGGAAGGCATAGATCGCTCAGTTTTTAAAGGGATATGAGGCATGTAATTCTTTAACCTTGGCTGATTAGTTATCTTCAGCTTGTAATTAATAACATTTCAGCTTTGAAAATTTATTTTAGTCGAATTCCAATGCAGTTTGATTATCAACTATCGACTAAAATATCTTACATAATAATGTATCTTTATCGATTCACCATATTGTTTCGACTCATGGAGTAGTAAATACTATTCTCTTCGGCCAATCAAAAATTTCGCTCAATTCATTATAGCCTAAATATTATGCTTTAATGAATGAGTCTTAGTGTTTAGATTAATATCTGAATTGAGTGAACGATCAGGACAAAGGTAACATGAAAAGGAATCCATTCTAAACAAATCATAAAAACACTTATACAAAGGAAATTGATCTTATATTATAAAGCCAAGATTAACAAAGTTTCGTTCAAAAGTATAATCAAATGCTTTAAGCAAGCTTATTCTTAAATTCTGAAATCTAAGCATTGGATGAGGACACAGAGTTCTTGGCAGACATTTCCTTTTTCTCATCTACTTAAAGGGTTTTTTTTTAGCTCTTTCTTCATTTTGATATGATCAATAGTAGTGTTGGTCGTTGTCTTTAATCTCTCCTCTAAGTCATGATGAGTTGCCCTGACTTTACTTAACTCATCCAAGAGCTTTTTTTTCCCTTCCTATGAGGGGAATTCCATTACCATCTTAAAGAGCTTTGATGGTCTCCCTTCATTGGGTGATTTTCATATCGGGAGTTAAAATTTCACTCCTTGATTTAGCAACTTAAGCAAGAAAGGCATCGACTTGAGTAACTCTTTTCACCAGATCAAGTACTCCCATTTTGAAATGTTCCAGCACTGATTTTTGGCTAATGCTCATCCCTATCTCAGTAGTATACTCACAGACAAAGTTTAAGTCCTCCTTGAATGCGTCTAGTTGGATATGATCTAAGAGAGTAGAAATTGAAAGCTCATAGTGGTGCTTAAGGCACTCAATGAATTTGCATAAGCGAGATTCATCTTTGTGTGTGACCTTTTCATCTTTCTCTCTCTCAGCTTTAACCTCAAGCTCCATATTAAATTATTCTTCTTTATCTAGGAGGGCGAGGTGGTAAATAAATTCCTATGATAATAAAAGGAGTTAGAACTATGGCGATGAAACTAAATTCATACAAAAGGAAGTAGTTTATCTCAGGGAAAAGAGTAGACTCAGAAACCCTAGTCATCTTCTTGGGTGTAGAATCTAAAGGTTGTTTCCTAGCAACTTTCTCAGAGAAAGTAGGTGGTGGAGAGGCAAACAAAGGTAGCGCCAAGGATGGATGAGAAGTAATCGTGTGAGTAGAGGACTCTTTAGGACTATCCACTAGTGGAAGATTGGGTAATGCTACTATTTTGGGGCTTTTTATCTTTATTGTTAAAGGGGCTTTCTCGGCCACCTTCTCAAATTTGGTAGAGGCCTTTGGTTCTTTAGTCTTCTTAGTTTTCTTTCTCGCTACCTTAACCTTCTTATCCACTTTTTCGGACATCTCGTCTGTCTCTTGAGTCATATTTAAGATTTTTTTGGGAATATAAATAATTAATTACACAGTAAAGAAGGCAAAAAACTATGTCAAGTAAAATTATCTCCTTGAATGAGATTAGCATCCAAGAGGACAGTTTTGTTAATGACAAGTTATGTTGCATCGAACTTGTCCAAATATAAACCTATCCACCTTAGGAGATTATATTTTCTTTTTTAATTGGAATGAATATTATAATGTTGAAATACAGATCTGGAACAGGTGGGCGACGGTCAATCCAAGGTCATTGGAGGAACTGAGGCCAAACAGTTAACAATATCTTCTTTCTCTAGAATAGGTATCACTCTTGATAGTGAACTTGCCACTTATGAACTAACTTGTCCTTGATAAGTTGTAATCTCATCTCGCTCAAGGTAATTTTACTTGAAAACATAAAATGCTCAATTGCAAGGATCTCTATAATATGTTGACCTTTAGACTTGGGAGCCTCCTACACATTAGAAGAAGAAGTGTTAATAGGAAGAGGTTTTGGAAAACCTTACAAGGCATGATTATCTTGGGCGGATTTGCACGTCAAGAATTTCACAATCTCGGCCCACCAAACTTCAAAGTCACTTGAAATACCATCCAGGATATCTTAATCGCTCATGAGAAGAGATCCATTTCAATCTTCATTAATGGCTGAGATCATGTGTAGGATGCTCAAGTCTTTAATCTTTGGTCGTTCATGCAATTTTTGTTCATTAAAGGAGTATACCAAAGGCATAGGGATCAACTGAACTAGCTTAAATTGTCGACTAAAATAATAGGGATTATAAGCCTCTACCCCAGATCAGTTGTTCCTATTAAGTTTGAGGGAACAAAGGAAATGCAAGTCCTTGGCAATAAGACAACTCACCCAGTTATGGCACCAATCTTATGTGTCATAGCCAAGACAGGGATATGAGGCGTTTACTTTCTCATAATTGAATTTGGTCCATCTTAGTCTAAAAATTGATAGATGAAACTGATGATAAGGATATTTATGCTTATTAGAATGGAAAAACTCAGAAAAGAAAGGAAAACTATTGCAAAGGTTTAAATTATTTTATCCACTGCCCATAATTTGTAAGGGTGAAGGGATTAGACCTAGGTGGTTTATGAGTAAGATCCGGGAAATATGTGAGGGTCCAAAATTGGACCATCCAAAGAGCACCCCCATGCTTCCAAAGGAGCTTCGTTCTTTATTAGGAAGAAAACCATGAAGACCTTGGTATATGTGATCTAGGATTAAAGGACCTAGGGCTAATTGCTTGTCGCGGGCAAGAGCGACAACAAGAGGCAGGTACTCTTTGGTGACCTTTTTAAAGGGCAAAAAAAAATATATATATATATATATATATTTATAAAGCCAATATAGAAGAAATGCAGTATGTTCACTTAAGGAAGGTGGGTTATCCTTTTTTTGGTTGACTTTGATGAAAGAAGTATAACTAAGGTTGTTGAGATCAATTTCTATTCCTACTTGGTCAACCTCCAAAGTGGCATATATTTCTTGGCTAATGTTATGCGTGTTGAATAACACAACAAAATCATAAAAACCAATGGACATGGAGCCAAATCGAAAAAAGAAATAGTTAGCCAATCAGGACCAAAATAGTAGGGCCATATTGAGTAAGGTTTTACGGATAGGTATTTGGTTAATAGAGAATTGTAGGAGGTCATAAATCCTTGTCTTTTTCTATGATTCAGAAAATTTTGAGCACATCTTATTAAACTTAAGAATATATTCTCTTTGGATGATAGGCCAAGTGTTTACAAGGGAAGATTTAAGCCATAAACTATTGTTTATTGCTAAGCATAGCCTAAAAACATCTTTACTGTTAAAGAATAGATTTTTACTAAAGAAATCAATAGGTCTGTCGAGCAAATGCCCTAAACCATAAGTATGAGGTGAGTCAATAAATGTTAGTAGTTTGGAATCAATCTAGTAGCCATCAGTATCATCTTTTAATGCCTTATAAGTTTGTTGAAGGGTTGCTTCTTAAGATGATGCCTTAGCTTTCATCATTTAGGAGAGTGAAAGAGTAAGAGTAGAGTTAAGAGGATGAGTGAAAAGCTATGAAGCAGAAGGAATAACAAAAGTGAGAAATGATTTACTTGCTAAGAGTATATATAGGAAGGAAAGGGAGATGAAATGGTTTATGACCTTTAGAATTCAAATTAATTACCTTGCCAAAACAACTATAATGGCTGGGGATGTGCCGTTTCATTTTCCTCTGAAGCTTTTAGAATATGATTGTTCAAATTTTAGTAGGTGACTTGTCATTTTGCCATAGAAGGCGCTGGAAGATATTTCCCAAGTTCTTGTAAGGAATTTGAAGTAATCTTTGTATTTGGCCAAACTCATGGGCGAGTACTTTTTGGGCTTTCCAATTACTAGATCTATGGCTGAGTATCACTTACGAAATATCTTGGGTAAAGTAAGATTTGAGCTAGATGGGTAGTAGTCCATAGTCGATAGTTATTAAAGGGAAGCAATTTTAGGTGCATATTAGGCAAAAGTATTCCAGGGTTGTTGCCCATAATGATCAAAATAACAAGTGGTGTTTTAGATTTGTTGGGTGAGGGCTGTGAAAGTAATTTAGGAAGTGATATGATGGTGTCGAGTGTCGCACAGTATGCTATGTAAGCGAAGTAAACAATTTGGATTGAGTTCATGGGCAATATTCACCTAAGATGAATAGATGCATATATTATTGTCATCCATGAATGCTAATTTAACATGATCTTGTTGGGCAATTTTTGAGAGAAAATAAGGCCTTTTCTGAATGTACAACTCCATTCTTCACTCATGAGATTATAGACTTATAAATGGGTATTGTTTACATCCGACCTTATTTTCATAAGCATTTGGGTATGGGCCTTTTATATTTTGCAGTAGCGATTTTGAAGACTATATGGAGTGGCTTGAAATTGGGTTTTGGTGATTGCGTTATGGACTTTTTAAAGTTGATTTTAAATTAGGCACGCAAAATAACAGATAATGTTAATAAATAGAGTTTGTACATACATGTAAGTCTTTGTCAATGAGTTTTGTATTTAACTAGGACTATTGTATGATACTTGTATATTAACCGAGCTAATGTACAAAAAAAGGGTTTCAACCCTTATACATAAAAATACACCCCATTTTTTTCTAGATCTCTATATTTCTTTTTCTTCCATGTTCTTTGATTTCTTCTTAATTGATGATGCTCACATCTAAATATTAGTTGACGGTGTTGCACCGATATACTCACTCTTTGATTGACAGATTCTTGTCTACATGTTAGATTCAATTAACTCCGGTCAATTATCAATTTTCTTATTTGTTGCTTGAGATTTGATACTAACAGTACCTTGCAACAAAGATCTAAAATGTTAAATTTACTCTCGAGGTTTTTGGGGGTAAGCACATACATGCATAGAGGTTTAGTGAGTATTCTACTCTCATATGCTCCTAAAAAATTTTAGAAAAAATAATGGTGAATATATAATTTTAATTTTCTCGAGGTTGTTTTTTTTTTCCCTCTTGTAGAATAGAAAACCATTAGGTATATATACTATGTTTAAAGTAGCAAACAACTTAGATTGGGTCATTGGATTCAGATCACCCAAATTTTAAACAGATTTGAATCACCCATCAAATTTGCATATGAAAAGTATTTTGAATTAAAATTTCGATTTAATTTTTAAAATAATCAGATTGAATTGGATTAGGTCATTTATTTTTTATTTTTTAAAAAATTTTTTAACTATCTATTTAGATTATTTATTATTTATGTGATATTTTTATAATTTATTAAAAAATAATAAATTTTGTTTAAATTTTTTAAATCAAATAGATTTTACATAAATAAACTTAATTAAAATTTTTTATTTTTATTTAAATACTCATCAAATTAAATCTAATTTATTTTTTAAATGAATGACTATATATTATAAAAATGAGCAATTGAGTTAAGTCAATATAAAATTACACTCAATTCATATATTATAATTTAACCTAATTCATCAATAAGTATACAATGTACAATAACAATAAACCACACCGACAAGAAATTTTATATATTGTAATAAAAATTTGTGTAATAAAATTAATTTTATCTTAATATATAGTTTTATCTTAAAAAAAATAAATTTATCATAATTATTATGAAGAATAAGTAAACTAATGATAAATTTTTTATATAAAAAAATTTATTATAATAAGTGAGTTTACAATATAAATTAAGACATAAATTCTTGTCTTATAATATTTTATAGCAATATCTTAATATCAAATTTCTAGTACCCCATCAAATTTTATATAAGAAAAAATTTATTAGTACAATAATATTTTTATCACTATATTAAATTATTTAAAATTATGATAAAATTATTTTATCACAATAAATAACTTTTATTCTTATAAAATAACTTGTCATAATAAATGAAAAATATAATTTAAGCATATTCAAATTAAAAGTAAGTTTATTGAAAAATACAAAAATGCCACTATATTTTAAATAAAATAACAATAAAATTGAAGATTAAATTTGTATTTAAATTTAATTAAATAATCTAATCATTTTTAAAAAATAAATTTATTTTTTAATTATTCTATCTTATATATTTAGGCTTTGTTTTTTCACAAAAATATTTGTTAGAAAAATATTTATCGCATTTTCTATTGTTTGGTGCATCCAAAACACTTAGATCAATGAAAAATGTTTTTCTAATCTAGAGAAAACTAAATCAATTTTCAGAAAAATGAAATTCCATTGCGAAAGCAGAAAGTCATTTTCTAGCTTTTGACAAATATATATAAATGAAAAATAAATCAAATAAACATATATATTTATTATCATTGATTATTTTTCACTATCAACTTCGGAGGTAAGTGACCCACACAATTTTTATTTTAATGTATTTTTTCTTATATTGAATAATAAATAGTATAAATATAAGATAATTATAGTGTAAAATTTGTTATAATTTTATGAATTCAAAGAAAATTAATATTTTTTGTAATATATTCTAAATGCCAAAAAATATGTTATTTAGAAAATATTTTACTCAGATAAATTATTTTTTGTGAAATCAATGAGATGAATCATCAAGTTAATCCATTCAAATCAATATTGATTCGATCTGTCAAATTGATCTTAACCGACATAAAAAGTTTAAAATCATTTCAAATTTATATCCTGATGTAAGGTAGATTTAAGTTATTTTTTTAGATGAATTTGGAACAAATTTTCAAGTCATCAAAATTATCACTGCTGTGCGTGTACCAAAAATGCCACCAATCGATGATTATATATTAATAACGCCACCAATAGATGATTATATATTAAGAAAAAGTAAAGTATGTTTAGAAGTGAAAATGTGAATTAGAAATTTTAAAATTCATAAGATATAGTGTATTAGTGATGTGACGACATCTATGGAATTATTGCCATAATTGGTATCAATACTTAGCATTATTGTATTGAAAATTAGGGAAAGACTCGCATATAAAAGTTGCAAATGAATTATATCAGATGAATTTAGATTAAATTAATTTTAAATTAAATTATTTTAAAATTATATTAATTTTAGATTATATTTTTTTTGAACGAATTAAGTTGAGACATTCAAACAAGATATAAAAAGGAATTTGAATTATTTTCAAAATTTCAAAGTTTAAATATTTATAATAATTTAAATGTGGTTAATTCATATTAGAATTGAGTCAAGTTCAAATATATATATTTTATGAATTCAAATCAAAATTTTAAATCGAATAAGTAACAGTAATTTCTACTCGCATGTGAGCTGATATTTAAGAAAGTGAATGGCCAGAGGAAATTATAAAAAGTTATACTCAAAGTCCTATGCAGATCTATAGCATCTTGTCATATATATATATATATATATATATATATTGGTTAGAAGAAATGCAAATATTTATATATGATGCTCATCATAGGATATAATAACTATTAAGTATAAGATAATAAATGATGTTAACACATGAATAAATGAAATGAAGCAAAGCACATTAATTATTTGAACTTGGTTTGACAACTTTGGGATAGAACGTTTTGACCTGTTCCCCCTAAGGAGCTCACCTTGAAATTACAAAAGACATTAATAATCTTACTCCACAACTTCATCTTCACTGGAATATCCATTTTTAACACTAAAGCGACATGTTGTTTCCCTTTTTTGTCTCCAATACTCCTTTCAATGTCATGAGGCAATGCTCCATTTGATGAACTACCCCTTATGCCTAATCCAATTTTCATTGAACTACCCGCAGCTTGATCGAATTCGGGGGATTTTCCTCCACCAATCTTGTGTCCATTATATAATAATGTGGCCTCCCCATCGCTGCTGTAAACATTTTCCATTCTTTCATTTTTATTCTTCGCCTTCAATGTGATTTCGTACTGGGTATGTATGTTTTTATGGCTAGAAGAAGATGGATTCCTGACATGAATTTGTACAATAGAGAATGCAGGAGCTTCGGGATGGAAAAAAAATTGAATAATACCTACGATCAAGCCAATTATGGAAGCAAGAACAATCAAACTTATGATGGCACAGAGCAAGCGACTTTGATGAGGGCTATCCTTTGTTTCTGGGTTCCGGTATCGGTCAGCAATGATGGAATTCTCCGGTGGTGGGATGCTGAATATCTGTTCCTTGGGAATTTGGACAATGTAGGTCTCTGATTCAATAGAAAGAGACCTTGATGACCAATCCCGCTGAATTGAACACTTGTGAAAGGAAAAGGGTCTTGGCCGGAAAACTGGCTCGTAGTTGGCCGGTGAGAGTCGTGGGTGAAGTGGGGGTTCATCGCTCAGCTCAGGGTTAGGTGGGAGCCCTTCCTCCATGAAGGGGTTGGATGAGAGGTTGAGGGAATAAGGGTAAATCGTAATAAACGTTAAAGAGGGAATAAGCTAGGGTCTGCATGGTAATAAGTGGTTTTGACAGACAAGTGACAAGCTGAAGGTTACAACTTAATTAGGAGTATTAATTGAAGATTTTACAACCGATGATGTAAGTTTGGTAGTTAGTGAGCTTTGTTATGACAACCCATAGTGTGATTCGGAAAGAATTAAATAGCCTTGACAGCAAATTTTGAGTTATTTTTGGATGTTTACTTAGTCAATGTGTAACTTAAGATTTGCACATATTAATGCCATTGCTATCATTATTAGTAAAAATTTGATATGTAATATAACTGTAAATACCCAAAAATAACTCAAATATCAGAAAATTAAAAGTGTAAATATTGTAGATTTATACTAAATTATTTAATTATTTAGAAGCATATTCTTTAACAGCATTTTGACATTACAAATTATTAATACTAAAATTGTTAAATTAAATTAACTATTAACTTACAAAATCTTGTACTTGTGTACTTCTGATAGAGTTGAATTTTTCAATTGTTGTAGTTGGAGTAGTAGATAATTGAAGAGTGCCTGTATTTTAAATAAATAGGAACATCAGTAGATACGATTTTTTTAAATGAAAATCAATTTATTTTAATAGAAGCACATGGCATCGATATGGAAAGAATCACATTTGATAATGCTATCGTTGTCCTTTTTTTTTAGCCAAGTTATAAAGAATAATATATATATATATATATTCGTTGTAATATTTGCAATTTTTTTTAGTTATAGACTACTGAAAATAATATTAGAATATAATTGATGCACAATTCAATGTAAATATATGTATCAATATTTATAATTAATTTTAATCTCATACTTTAGTTTTAAATGAGTGTTTATCAGTTGTCAATTAATTATATTGACAATAATATAATATTTTGATAAATGATAATATAATATATTTTTATGTTGTTGTATCACAATTAAACTAATAGTTAAATAATGAGTTTAATCAATTAACAAAAAATATAGAAAGTTTAATAATATAGAAATGTTTTCATATAAAAATAATTTAGGGAATTTAACAATACAGAAAGTTCTCCATATAAAAACGATTTAGAAAATTTAGTAAGATGTTTTCATGTGAGTTCTCTTTAGGACTTTTAAAATTATAAGCATTTAATTTTTTATATAATAAGAAAATTTTAAAAGAACCAAAGAAAAAAAATAGCCAATAAAGAAAAAGTGAAACTATAATTTTTAATTTTTTATCAAAATTATTATATTATTATAATAATATAATTATAATTTTTATTTGTACTATTTTATTTAATAATGAATTTAATTTTAATAGTATATTAAATTTTAATTTATTCGATTAATTAACTAATTAATTTATAAAAATAAATATTACATTTATTTAAAATGTATTATTACAATCAAACTTCACAATATATAGGTTTGTGACTAGTATTATATATATTAAATTACTTATAGCATAATTAGAATTAATGAAAAAAAGGCTCTAATAATATTTTACTTATACCAATAGGATTTGGATTAATGAAAACAGTTATAATCATGAGTTTTATATTAATTTAATTTTTTTTAGTTCAGTAATATAAGAAATTGATAATTTAAAGACTACATTTAGGTATCACAATAATGTAATACCTATTTAGTGACTACATATAAACTATTCTCCTACTATTTAGAGTTCAAAAATTGGCAGGTAAATTAGTTACCACTATGAGACTACAAAGTGATAGTAAATTAGCGATTACACTAATGTGGTCGTTATATTTGATGTCGAAAGATGATGTCCATTGTAATAATAAATTAGATATCATATATATGGTATTGTTGGACTAAGTTGGTCAAACATATGTTAAAATTCTTTTTAATCTTGACAACATAGATCAAAAGGCACTAATCCTCTTCTTTAAGTGTTTTGATTACAGATACAAAGTAAGAATATCATTAGAAGTTGAATGGAGAAGAAAACCAAAGTTTGTTGGAGAAGAAAACCAAAGTTGGTTCATAAGTTGCGATTGCTACTTATAAATCTTGACCATGATGATATCAACATTTGGAGAGTTTTTAGACAATTGGTTTCGTAATAGGTGTCTTGACTGGGACACTCAAATTTTCCTTGATAAACTCCTACTGACCAACAAAAGTCTACCACGTGCATATTTAGCCATTTGCATAAATAAATGTCACTACTGTGACACATTTTTCAAAACTAATAGTTCAGTTCGTGTTCCAAGAGTCTCGACCATTACCCATGTTGCGACCACTACAGAAGTCTCGTGGCCGAGATCATTGAAGCACAAAATGAGGTTCCAATGAATAGTTTGATAAAGATCCAATCTCGTGCTACCACATGTACTAGCCATTAGACACGAATAAAGATCTTGATCGTGACACGACATATTTGAGAGCGAAACATGAGTCGTGACCGAGACCTGTGTCTGACAAACATTAAACTCTAAATTCTGCCAACAACCTTTGGAGATTATATGATAGTTTTGTCTTTAACGTCTCTTTGGTGGGAGTAACTTATAAATACTCCACAAATGGACATAAAAAAAGAGAATAACATTTACTAAAACAAAACTCTTACAAATTTATTTCTCAACTTTCTCTCTCTTCATTTTCCTTTGTTATTGAGTTGTAAGAAGTTTGGTGTCAGTTTTAAACACCCTTTGGGATTGGATTTGAAAGTGAGCCAATAGAAAAATGTTGTTTAGGTTGAGTGTTAGCCTTGGAAAACATTAGTGAGGTTGTGTGTGAGCTTTTGTAAAACACAAGTTGTAAAGTTATATGTGATATTTCAAAGCACCATTTGATATTAGAGGAACACCTAATTGGAAGAATTGGAGAGTGGTTGTAGGTTGGTTAATACTCGAACCACTATAAATTATTATGTATTATATTCTTTTTCTAGTTCCTCTACTTCCTCTTCTTGATGCACAAAGGCCAATAAGTGGTATCAGAGCACCGTCTCAAACGAAACCTTAATCAAGTGAGAAAAGATCATGACACAAGAAGGAATCCATACTCACCTTATGTTGTACTTTGATGAAACCGATTATACTCATTAGAAGTATAAAATGAAGATCTACCTTCATAGTGATATGGTAGATTTATGGGACATTGTAGTAAGGGAATGAAAGCCTCCAACCAAAGTAGTAGATGGTAGTGAAAAGCTAATTGCAAGGGAAGAATGGGTGGAAGCATATAGAAAGTCAAATAGGAAAAACAAGAGGGTAATGACCATTATCTTTAGCTCATTATCAAGAGAGGAGATTGGTAGAGTGCAACATTGTCTAACCGCTTATATGTGAGCAATTAAAGAACTATCATGAAGACACTACACTTGTAAAATTAAATAGGTTGGAGATATATGTGATGCAGTGGGAGTTCTTCATGACGAAAGAAAATGAAAGCATCACTGATATAACAAATAGACTCTTCTCAATTGTCATAAACATGAAGAAATTTAGAAAAATTCTCACTAACCATGAGGTAAACATTAAAATTCTCAAATCTCTTCCTTTTTAAAAATTTGGTGTTAGAGTTTATAGCATACAAGAATCCAATATGGAGATTGGAAAGGTGCAAATGGATGTCTTTATTTGCGAGCTCTTACTCATGAGCTAGCATTGAAGAAAGATGAGGAAATGAAGAAAATGATAGGGCAAGGAAACCAAAATGAAAAAGTAGAAAAGAATACTCTTGTTCTTAAATCATTAAGCAAAGATAAAGAGGTTAAAGTTGTCTCTAGTGATAGTGATAAGAGTGAGAAGAAGGAAGAGGAGCTAGTCATGCTCTCAAGGATGACCAAGGAGCTTATAAAGAGAAGACAAGATAGGAGGAACTTCAAAAAAGCATCTCCTAATTTCAAAGATAAGAAGAATGAAGTGACTTACTATTAATGTAGAAAATAAGTTTGCATTAAATTCGAATGTCCTAAGCTTTAGAAAAAGAAAAAGAACATCTCTTAATTGCCATAAACATGAAGAAATTTGGAAGAATCCTCACCAACCATGATGTAAATACTAAAATTCTCAAATCTCTTCCTTTTTAAAAATTTGGTGTTAGAGTTTATAGCATACAAGAATCTGATTTGGAGATTGGAAAGGTGCAAATGGATGTCCTTATTTGTAAGCTACTTACTTATGAGCTGGCCTTGAAGAAAGATGAGGAAATGAAGAAAATTAGAGGGCAAGGAAACCAAAATGAAAAAGTAGAAAAGAAGACTTTTGCTCTTAAATCATCAAGCAAAGATAAGGAGGTTAAAGTTGTCTCTAGTGATAGTGATAAGAGTTAGAAGGAGGAAGAGGAGCTAGCCATGCTCTTAAGGATGACCAAGGAGCTTATAAAGAGAAGACAAGATAGAAGGAACTTCAAAAGAGCATCTTCCAAATTTAAAGATAAAAAGAATGAAGTGACTTACTATTAATGTGGAAAATAAGTTCACATTAGGTTCGAATGTCCCAAGCTCAAGAAGAAGAAAAAGTAGGTCAAGAAGAAAATGTAAAGGTTCAAGGCTACATAGGATGATAGCTCAAGTGAGGGAGAAAAGGATGAAGAAATTGTCAACCTATGTTCTTGGCTCAAGAGGACTCCTTCAATGAGGTAAGTATTTCTTCACACTTTTATCATGATTATGAGGACTTAAATGATGTGGATAATGAGCTTGCTAAAGCTTTAATCTTGAGATGTGATAAATACAAATCTCAAATGAAAACTTACAAGAAAAAATTCTCAAAACTTAAGGATGAATTTAAAAGCTTAGATTATCTTGTAAATGACTTGAGGAATTCTAATGAAAAACTCAATAAATCCTTAGAAATTTTTAAAAAACTTCTTCCTCTCTTGATTATTTAAGAAAAGAAAATGACACTTTAAAAGGTTAAGTAATTGAGTTTAAAAAATCCATCTCAAGATTTCATAAAAGGAAATAAGCTTTGGGTACTCTCATTGTATCTTAAGACCACCCTTAATGATGCAAATATCCAAGGCCAGCCCAAAGATCCACTTCAATTTCATGGCCCAATCACAAAGGGAAGGCTTAAAAGGTTTAAAGAAGTAATTGGGTTATTCATACAACAAGGAATAACCATTGGGCTAACCCAAGAAAAGCAAAAGAATCAAGAAGCCCAATTGTTTGGAGATGACAATATGGACTCTTCAAAGGAAGCCTTTAACTTGATCTATTTAAGCCCAACATGTGAAAGACCCATGACCCAAGTATGAGGAAACTTCCTCATTAGCTGAATTTCTCTCTTAAACTAATTAGGAACTTTGTATTTACTTATATAAGAAACTTCTTTTATAATTAGGAAGATATCTAATGTATCTTTTAGTTATTTC
>CATIWR010133590.1:0-46391 GCA_949677035.1 Omphalea diandra | reverse complement strand
GAATTTATCAACTTCTTCATTTCTTCTTAAGAGATTGATTCAATTCTGCAACAACAACACTTATTTGAAATATTAGTGATGATCAATTTACTTTGTCAAGATCAAAAGAGGTTCTAAACCTAGGATTGATTATCCTAGTTCAACAACCTAATCTTCATCCTCCACTTAATCATTGTCTTCTTCTCCGTGAGTATCATTAAACTCAGTGAACTCTGAAAGATGGCAAGGAGGGACTCCCAACTTCTTTTTCAGGTCTACTATATCACTATATAGATGAGAGAGGAACACAAATCTCTTTTTCATCATCCTCATCAACTTATCCAGTTTGTTATTAATGGTAGAAAGTGAGAGTTTAGCATTAGGCTTTGGTTAAGAAGGGATGGATGAAGCTCCTTCGTCAATAATTAGTCTCTTCCTTTTTAAGGCTTAGGAGGACTCTATTTTTTTTTAGCCCTAATTACACCCAAAGTGTAGGCATAAGTGTCCGGGTGAATTGCTTTGGCGTTTATGAGATAGGTGAGATCAAGAAAGTTTTATGATGGTAGAAGTTTTTGAGTGAGGAACTTTTCATTATCCTTATTAAGAGCTCCTATATATAGATATATGGCTGTGATGTGGGATGGAAAAAGGAATTGACTTTTAGGCTTGGTGCTCATGTGGATTAATTAATCCACAAGATACCTACCAGTTTGGATTGGCTTGTTCTTGACAAGGCAGAAAAGAAATGCCAAGTCCTTTTGTGATACTTTTTCATTTCCCTTACCTCTAGCATTAACTAAGAAGGTGATGATACGATGAAGTATCCAAAATGGTAAGGTTTTAATGTGTTTGGCTAAGGAGGTTCTGGGGTCGTATTTAGTTTCGATTGAGATTTTCGACCAAATCTCAGAGTAAATAACGTCAAGTGCGGAGATGATGAAAGGTATGTGTTCTCCGACTTGAAGATTGAAAAGTGAGGAAAGTTGGTCGAAAGTAATGAAATGGGGTTCACCAAAAGCTTGAAAAACTAACTCGTGTTAGCCTGTCATGAATCTATTTTGCGACTGAGTTGTATCGTGCACATGAATTCTTGAGCCACTTCTTCATATCCGGGTTCTTCCTAGAAGATAAACTTGATCCAACTCAAGTTTGAGAGAAACACATAAAGAAGTGTGTAAGGAACATTTTCTTTTATCTTTGACAAGTTTTTGTAGGTTATGAACATGAGTAGTGAAACAGAACCAAAAGATTTTAACATGAGGTTGTTCATGAAAGCTATTGCTGATTAATTTCAAAAGCTAAATGATAGGTTGGATGATTTACAATCATATCAAATTCTAAAACCTTTAGGAGATGTGTGATTAAAGAGGAGGAAGAAGATGATTCAAATTAGGAGGATTCAATTTCCATCAAAGGTAAAAAAAGCTACATCCAAAAGAGATAGCACCCAGGCAGCACTAAGATGAAAATTCCATCCTTTCAAATAAGAATGATCTAGAGTTGTACTTAGAGTAGCAAAAAAAGGTTGAGCATGTGTTTGATTGTCACGAATACTCTAAGGAGAAAAAGGTGAAATTGGCAATCGTAGATTGATTATACAAGAATATGGTGGGATCAGTTTGTGAGCAATAGACAAAGGTACGAATAAAAGCCTATTTAAACATAGGAGGACATGAAGTTGGTCATATGCAAAAGGTTTATTCCCAGTCATTACTATCATGATTTATATAGAAAATTGCAAAGTTTGGTTTTAGGGTCTAAGGTGTGGAGAACTACTAAAAGGAGATGGAGATAGCCATGATAAGAGCTAATGCAGAGGAGGACCATAAGGCTACCATGGCAAGGTTCATTAAAGGCTTGAACAAGGAGATTGTCAACTTTGTTGAGTTGCCACAGTACGTGGAGATGGAGGAGGTTCTAAATAAAGCCATTAAGGTGGAAAAACAACTGAAGTCTGGAGGACCTAAGTCTTATTCTTTATGGAGATGTAATTGGAGGGACAACAAAGCCATCACAAAACTAAAGGAAGAGACAAATCCAAAAGAATTTATTATTACTTTAAAAGGTAAATAAAAAATAAAGCTCATTTTAAATCATGTGATATTAAGTACTTTAGGTGCCATGGTTCTAGGCATATTACATCTTAATGCCCAAGGACCATGATCTTGATGGAGAATGGTGATGATGAAAATGTTAGCTCAAGTGATGATGACATGCCACCATTGGTGGATTATTCGGATGTGGAGATTAAAGGTGTCAGGCAAGGTGATATGCTAGTTGTAACAAGAACATTAAGTACATAACGTAATAGTGATGAAAAAGAGTAGCATGATAAAATTTTCCACACTAGATGCCGCATGAAAGGCAAGGTATGTACTTTTGTTATTGATGGAGGCAGTTGTACTAATGTTGCTACTACATTATTGGTTCATAAACTAGACTTACCTAACATGAGGCATCTTAAACCATACAAGCTTACTTGGCTTAATGATTGTCGGAAAGTTAGGGTTAATAAGCAATTTTTTCTTTCCTTTTTCAATGACAAATATGAAGATGAAGTTTTGTGTGATGTAGCACCAATGTATATGGATTATATTTTGTTTATCTAACCATGGCAACTTGATAGGAAAGTCACATATGATGGATGCAAAATCATTATTCCTTTGTACTTAATAATTAATGTTTTGTACTAACTCCTCTCAAACCATTGCAATATGATGTAGATCATTTAGGAATAGAAACAGAGTGCAAAATGAGAGAAAACAAATTTGTGAGGAAGAGGAAAAGAAAGAAAATATGCAAAAAAGAGAAAACAAAGTAAGAAAGACTGGAAATTGAAAAGAAAGAAAGTATGCATAAAAGAAAGAAACGTGAAGGTGAGGAAGTAAGAAAAATTGAAAAGAAAAGTGTGCAAAAAAGAGAGAAAAATAAGAAAAATAACTTATTTACAAAAATGAATGAGGTTAAAAGTGCTTTTATTACATGCAACAACTATTTATACTCATGTACAAGGATGTTTATCTTTTCACTAGCAACCTTAACCATCTTGTCTTATTGTTTTTATGTCTATTGTAGGATTTTGAGGATCAATTTTTTGAGGAGACTTCCTAAGGATTACCCCCTTTAAGAGGTATTGAGCACCAAATAGACTTCATACCCAGATCTACCCTACCAAACTAATTGATTTATAATGCTAATCCCAAGGAAACCAAGAAGATCCAAAAGCAAGTAGATGAGTTGGTGCAAAAGGGTTTTATGAGGGATAGTCTTAGTGCATGTTTAGTTCCTATCATCTTAGTCCTAAAGAAAGATGGAACATGACACATGTGTGTGGATTATCAAGCCATCAACAAGATAACAGTTAAGTATAAACATTTTATCTTTAGATTAGATGATATGCTTATGTGTCTCTTGTTTGTTTTCAAAAATTTATTTCAAAGTGGCTATTACTAAATACATATGAAAGAGGGAATGTGTGGAAAACTATATTCAAAACCAAAAATGGATTGTATGAGTACTTAGTAATGCCATTTGATTTAACTAATGCACCTAGTACATTCATGAGGTCGATGAATCATGTTTTGCATGCTTTCATAAGGAAATTTATGGTAGTTTACTTTAATGACATTTTAGTTTATAGCAAAAATTTAGACAAGCATGTGAAACATATATATGATGTGTTTAGTTTGTTTAGAGAGCATCAATTATATGCTAATCTTAAAAAGTGCACATTTTGCATTGAATTTGTTATGTTTCTTAGCTATGTTGTTAGTTCGCAAAGTATTAAGGTGGATGAAGAGAAGGTAAAGATAATAAGGGATTGGCCTACACTTAAGAATGTGAATGAGGTAAGAATTTTCCATGGTTTGGCAAGTTTCTATTGAGGGTTTGTTAAAGATTTTAGTTCCATTGCTTCACTTTAGAATGAACTTGTTAAAAGAATGTTATTTTTAAATGGAATAATGTACATGAACAAGCTTTTAATACTTTGAAAGATAAGTTGGCTAATGCACCTTTGTTATGTTTACCTAACTTTGATAAAACTTTTGAGGTAGAATGTGATGCATTTAGGGTTGGAATAGGGGTTGTCTTGATGTAAGATTCAAAATCAATTGCATATTTTAGTGAGAAGCCTAGAGGGATGGCATTGAACTATCCTATTTATGATAAAGAGCATTATGTATTGATGAAAACTCTTCAAACATGGTAACAATATTTGTGGCTAAAGGAATTCATCATTCATTTTGATCATGAGAGCTTAGAGTTCTCAAAATCCTAAGGTAAGATTAATAAAAGACATGTTAAGTGGTTGAAGTTCATTAAGATGTTTCTTTATGTAATCAAGTATAAGCATAGGAAGCAAAAAGATGTGGCCAATGCATTATTAAGAAGGTATGCATTAATTACTTATTTGTAGACTAAATTATTTGGTTTTTATTTGCTTAAGGACTTATATGCCAAAAATGTTGATTTCGGCCAAGTATGGGATGCATGAGTTAAGTATGCATTTGGTGATTTTTATAGGCATGAGGGATTCTTATTTAAGAAAGACAAATTGAGTATACCTATTTCTTTTATTCATGAATTGCTTATTAGGGAGACTCATGGGGGTGGTTTGATGGGACATTTTAGTGTGCAAAAAATTTTAGATATATTGCATGAACATTTTTATTAGCCTAATATGAAGCATGATGTGCAATATGTTTGTGATAAGTGCATTACATATAGGCAAGCAAAGTATAAAGTTAAACCACATGGTTTAACTACCCCTTTACCCATGCTTAATCAACCTTATATTGATATTTCCATGGATTTTATCATAGGTTTAGCATATGGAGCTAAGTTAAACCAAGTGGAGCTAAGCAAATAAGCCTTTTATTGCACCCACAACTAAAGTCTAAGGCTGTAGTTTTCACTTTGCATGTCTTTTATCACGCTTATGACAAAAGTCACAAGTTACAAAACACTCGATTCAATCTTTACGTAATTTTCTAAATTTTAGCCTAATTTAGAGATTTTTTAGTTGTTTGCTTCCTAATTAGTTAGGATAGCTATCTAGAATGAGTTTCCTACTTAGATATGACTTTGAATAGAAAACTAAGACATTTTCCATATAGGAAACTTCACTTTTGTTGGCTTTTTAAAAGCCTTATTGATGTACTATGAATTTACATCATCTTTGATTAATAATATTAAGCGTGGGCAAGTTTTTGCTTTGCTTTCTTATGTTCTTAGGTGAATGTAAATCCAGACTTATCAAAAAGAATGATCAATCTTATAGCATCTTCAAGATTGAGGTTTTAAGGACTTAGTTTCCTTAAGGTTCTATCTTTGATTAACAACTTGACTTCTAGCTTTCTAGGGCAAAATCACAAATCATATAAAAGGTTCCTAAGGTAGGTCACCTAATGGGTTCTTTATCAAAGAATTATGGTTGATGATGAATGTGCTATAGATTTTAGGCCAATTCATCCCTCATTAGGCAAGGAGTTGGAGTGAAAGGAAAGGTTCCCCATAATATAGGGAAGGGTTAATGATGGGAGTATATAGGTTTAACTTATGCTTTAATTGAAAGTAATATTTTAAAATATTTAACCTTCAAAATAACAGAAAAGTTCTTACAATTTTAGGCCAATTCATGCCCTTATATATGTTGATTTTTGAATAATCTACACATATAGGACTATCAACATACACAAATAACCATTGTTCTACATAAATCACTTACATGATCTGCATAGATCAAGGCTTCTTCATGCATTCTGTCGTGACCTAATTTAGAAGTGTGACCAGTACATGAATTAATATTATATTAATTTATGCAAGACTAGACAAAAAATATAATGCTAAAAGAATTCAATACTTAATAACCTAAGAAGATAATATTTGAATATCTTATAATAACAAATTAGAAATATTAACAAATCTTAAAGGTAAACTGTGGAGTCTTTACAGAATAAAATCAAATAGGATCATCCAAATAATTACAATAATAGCTAGCCTTAGACAAATAAAGTTTAGGCATACCCAACAAATACAAAAAAAAAAAAAAAAAAAAGATACAAATGGATCCTCCAATTAAAGCAAACTGAAGCTTGAACCAACTACAGATATCTAATGATCTAGAAAAAATAGAGCAAATGTGGGTTAAGCTAAAGTTCAGTGAATGATATTTATAGCACATAATGGAATAGAAATAGGCAATCACTCGAATAGTTTCACAATAATTTTATATTTCTAAACATGTTAATGTTACAAACAACTAAAATCTAATTTGAGCATTCAATTCAATTAAGTTTTCAAAATCAACATTTAATTCATTTAAACCAATAAAAAATATTTCAAATTAAATCTTTTCGATATATTACTCCAGGGCGATGATAATTCGCATCACCAAAGACCCAGATGGTAAGCGTACAACTAAATAATTATAAATAGATTACCTCCTCCACAAATATCAATGCATATATCTAATGTAATACTCAATGAATTATGATGCATGATAGCAAATAATACAATCATATTGTTGTTATGATCCACACAGTGAGACTCAAATAATTGATAATCAAGTACAAATAACTAGACACTAAATACCAATTTAAAATCAAAACACATTCAAATAAGCATCAAAATATAATTTAGAATACAAATTTAAAAATCAAATTTCAATAGCAGTAATATAAATAACATAACTCAGAAATTCGATAACAGTAATTCAAAATTTAAGTACTTATGAATCAATATATTAAATTCAACACATTCAATTTATAAATACCAAACTGCAAATTCTAAATAATTTAAATGTATATTACCCGAAAGTCTAAGAGTTCTAAATGTACAAAATATTTAACAATTTTTTTTCTAATAATTCGTATATATTTATAAATATGCAATAAATTTCATTTATTAAAATTCTATTTTAATATATTGTCAAATCTTATTTTGTTAAATATTTTCATGCTAAGTTTTAAAGAGAGACAAAAACATATGTCATATACTATAAATATCAGTCACATGAACTAAAGATGCGAAGAATCTAAATCCAAACAATTCAAAATAAGAACTAAGTCCAAGCATAGAAGGCAACGACTTAGTCAACTATAAGAATATAAAGGTTTCCTACATAATCATATAAAGTTTTATAAATTATCATATAAAATAAATAGATCTTAAACAACATTCGCATTATTACCATAAAATATACTAGGTGGAATCATAACAAGAAATTAGGACTAAAATTTAGAAAATCAATTTAATATAATTATAATAGCTGAAAAAGTATAAATATAAACATTAGATTTAAATAGTTTATAATATCACATGGATATATCTTGTATAAATTGCTAGTAATATGGCCATTTAATAAGTTAAAAGCGAAACATCTAATAATAGTTAGCAAGAGTTCTAAATTAAGTAAATAGATTTATTAAGGCATTATAATGCTTGCAAAAGTATATAAAAGTAACTGAGTGACTTAACAATATAGGTAGATGAAAAAGTATAAAAGAAAACGGACATGTGTACATTATGTACACACTATCATTTTTATGATATTATATATAAATTATATTTGAGTCATATTGTTAAAAAAAAAATTAGAAGAAACTGGCACACAAAAATAATATAAAAAAATTATCATATGGGTGTAATATCTAAATATGCAAAGAGATAGTTTGGTACACAAAATTGTAATATTTGTATTTTATAGAATTGTTTAGATATGAAAGAGTCTATTGTTAATATATATATATATATATATATATATATATATATATATTAAAGGAGAAAAAGATATAATGTTAATATTATATTTTAGTGTCATAGAACTTAGGTGACCAGACAAAAACGTCAAAAAGAAGAAAAATTGATAGAGAATTCCAACTCGTGAGCAAGGTTATTATATAAGACCCAGTTTATAAGCAATAGGAGACAATAATGTTCTAATGGACAAGGTACATGATACAATATAATATAGAAGAAGTATTTCATCGTGTGAGACCATGTAACTACAAGCACATTGACAAAAACATTTATCTGATGAATTGCAACTCTTGAATGGAGAAGATGACACTTGGCTTATTGCATGTATGCATCTGTACGCCCACAAATAAAAGTGATGTTCACAAGGCTAAAGAGTTTAATATAGTTTGGACTCCATCAACATTGATTCAAAGTGGTGCAAAAATTGATAGAATTAACAATTGTCAATCAAGTAGCATAAAAGAAATAAACCTGCCTTGGATAGAAGAAGTGCCCACAATAAAAGATGTTGAATGATCGAGGACACCAACCAAATAAGCCAAATGTGTTATTTGTTCTCCGTAATAAGAATTCGACCGATATATATAAAACAAATCAAAGCAATAAAAGCAAGAAGTAAATGTCGAATAGTGAGTAGCCAAAGATACCGATTTCATGAATATCGACTCTAAAGATGAATTTCACTGAAATAAGAATCTAAGTTTTATTTGACTAAGAGAACGAAGATGGAACGATCTAGAGTTAATTTCAAAATAGGGTTACAAAAACCCACATATAATATTTAAATTAAAATAGTATCAATATTTTCAATGAGGTGACCAAAAGAGAGTGAGTTGTTACAGAGAACCAGATTTATTTGTTATAACCACCTTACACAATAGTAATAATAATAATAATAACAATAATAATATATTATTAAAAAAAATATTTTAGTTATGGTAATATTTATATTTTTACATAAATATATATTTTAAAAAAATCATATACAAACAAAGTTTATTTCAAATTCTTAATATCAACAAATTATCTCCAATGTTCAAATATAATTATTTTTTTAAAAAAATAAATAAATTTTCAAGTTATAAAATAAAGAGATATTACACATTCAATTTTTGGCCCTTTGGATTTACGTTTGGTCTCATAACATCTAAGATCCTTAATTTCCACTATGATTACTTGGAAAGTGTTAGTTCACTTTCATCACTTGATATACACCTCTAGGTACAAAAACGTAGTATTTAGGACTTGATACACCCTGCACTGCACATAGGTCGGGCTCAAAACACACCAACATGGCAAACCAATCGAGCACAAGACCATAAGCAGTCCCAGCACCAATAAGGCGACCTTAACAGGTCAGCCTCGGCAGATCGACCTATATAAGGAGGCCTCAACAGGTCGTCTCACATAAAGCGGCCTCAGGAAGTCGGCCTAGGTAGGTCAGCCTACAAAAGGTGGTCTTAACAATATAGATTCATGAAGATCGACACCAAAAAGGTCGGCATCAAGTTTTATATATAGAGACCTTGATCAGATAGCTCGGTACGTTTACTTACCTTACTTTTACACCCTTATTATCTTCATCTGCTGACTTAAGCACCAAAGTGGGTATCGGGCGACAAGGCCAGACCCCTTACTGATAGTGCTTTGTCCCATAGGAGCCAAACCAAGCCAGCCATACCCAGACCAAAGCAAGCAGCTCAGCACTATGCTCATCATCAGTGGTACGGTGAGCGTGGACCAAACCTATGCTTCTTCCCTAACCTTCGATCATGGCCTCTTCCAAAAACCCAACAACCTCTCAAACTAATAACCAGTGCAATGTCTTAGAAAGCACAAACATGCCCAACCCTCTAACTCTTACACTGCTAGCAAATCAAGAGAACTAGGCCTCTAGACGCATGTGCACACCGATTCAAGACCCACAAAAGATAACCCAGCTCGTTGCTGTATATGCAGAATTTAACATCCTGCTTAAAATAGTCAAACAAGCCCTTCTACAAAATAAGGAGCTTTCTTTCAGACCTCAAACCCCACATATGCGCCAATCAAAACCTTTGCCAACTCCACCTCGGCAAGCACACAGCCCAGAGGACCCCATTCAAGGCGGATGCAAAGCTCATCATTCTAACGCATATGACGATGTAGCCAAATCCTCATATCAACCCAAAGGCAGTAGGCCCACGTGTTTTGAAAGTACTTGTTGCCCTGACGATGAGGCCCTCTAGCGAAGACGAATTGTAAAGGTTGTCCAAAGAGCCCCGCTTAAAGAGCACTTCTCCCTCAACTATCACTCATACGACCATAATCCATTGGCTCCCAAGGTACAAATCAAACCCATCCCTCATAAGTTCAAATTGTTGCCCATTAATAACAACATCTTCACTGATCCTCAAAGCCACCTGTTCAATTTCAAGTCTCGGATTGAACTCCACAACTGCTCTAACACCCTCTTATGCAAAATCATCCTAACCACTCTCAAGGGAGTAGCTTAGTGTCGGTACCAAGATCTAGCCCATGGCTTCATTCCCAGATTCACACAACTCTTTCAGTTGTTTGTAACTTGATTCATCTCGTCTATCCCTCAAGTAAAGATTTCCTTCGATTTGCATGAAGTTTTTGAAGAGGAAGGAGAATCACTAAAAGACTACCTAGCCAAGTTCAACAGAGTAGCCACGAAAATCAATAGCTTCAACCATGAAGTTGTTGTGGATGCAATGACTAAAAATTACAAAATTTAGGAACTTTTCGACTCACTCAATATCGATCCCTCAAAAAATTTCTATGAGATGATGGGAAGAAGCAACAAATTTATTCGCTCGGATGAAAATCTGCAAACTCATTCTCATGTCTCGTGCAAAAAGAGGGATGACAAAAATTGAGGGGATAATAAAGTCCGAGTCAAATAAGGTGTAGTATGTGCCCGGACACCACTAAACCTAATGGTAACGCAACACGATATTACGCACGCCTCATGGCCAACTGCGAAAAGGTTCTCCACTAGATTAAATAGCTAAGGCAAAGGATCCAATATCCTCGCCTATTTAAAGGTTCAGTCATCAGAAATAAGGATAACCACTGCAACTTTCAAAGGGACAATATGCATGATATTGAGGAGTGCAAGGACTTGGAAAATGAGATCGAGCAGTTACTGTAGCAAGGAAAGCTCGACTAGTTTAAGAAAAGACCAACCTCTAAAGAAAAATAAACCTTGCTTCACTAGGAAGACGTCTACCGAGACAAAAAGCCTAGCCATAAATAGCATGCAAGTGTCGTTAATGTTATCACAAGAGGGACCATTAGGGGAGACAACTCAACTGCACGAAAATGCCACATCCAAGAAGTATACTCTATAAACCACAAAGCAAGTACCAAAAGAGCCAATGTTCTCTCCCATCACTTTCTCTTTAAAAGATGATCGAGACCTTCATGCCCCGCATGCCAACCCCATGGTAAGTATAAGGCCATTTTGCAAACTACCTAGTCAAATACATAGTTGTGGAAGATGGTAACTTAGTTAATATGATAATATTACGTGCATGTAATGCCTTCAAACAAGATATTAGTAGGTCCAACAAGTTTGAACTCTTTTTACCGGCTTAGGCGGTACCCGAGTAGATTTATTAGGAGATTTCAAGTTAGAAACTGAGTTAGGAGACACTAACATAGCCAAAAGTTTTAAAGTCATATAGATGGCCATGGACATCTCGTTCACCTATAACTCCATCATTGGCAATCCTATATAACATAGTTGCCTACACCTCTATCAGGTACCTTACAATGAAGATTCCCATCAAACAAAGCATGGTCATAGTCAAAGACGATCAAAAGGTAGCCTAGGAAACTTACAAGAACATCCTCAAAGAAGTAAACCATGACATCTCCTTAGAACCCCTTAATGACCCCTTACACAATGCCTAAAAATTGCTAAGCCCATGGAAGAATTAAAACCTTTCCTTTTTATAGCAAACCAAGCCTTAAAAATCAGTATAGGAAGAATTAAAACCTTTCCTTTTTATAGCAAACCAAGCCTTAAAAATCAGTACAAAATTAACTAAACCTATCAAAAAAGACATCATCTTGGTTCTAACTAACAACCTACAAATCTTTGCTTGGTCCTCTTCGAATATCACTAGGATAAACTCCTCGGTCATAACCCACAAATTGAGCCTAAATTGTCAGCCAAACCTATCAAGCAGAAGTAATGAAATCAAACCCTAAATGGCAAAAAGCAATTGTCAAAAAAGTTTACAAATTGCTCCATGTTGGCTGCATTCAGGAAGTTTAATACTTGAACTGGTTAGCAAATATGGTCCTTATGAAGAAAACCAATTATGAGTGGAGAATGTGCATCGACTTTACTGACATAAATAAGGCCTGCCCTAGAGACAACTACCTTTTGTTGAACATTGAAAAACTTGTAGATTCGATAGTAGGTTATGAGTTATATAGCTTCATTAATGCCTCAACAGGATACCATCAGATCCACATATTTGTCCTCCATGAAGAAAAAACTAGTTTTGTCATCCATGAGGGGACATTCTATTATCAAGTAATGCTATTTAGACTCAAGAATACAAGTGCCACCTATTAAAAGTTAGTAAATTGTATGTTCAAGGATAAAATTGGTAAATAATATAGGTCTATATGGATGACATGATTGTCAAAAGTTTGCATGTTGAAGTCCAAGCTAAAGACCTTAAAAAGGCTCTTTGGATCTTCAATCACTATAATATAAAGCTCAATTTAGAGAAATGTGCCTTTGGGTTTCGAGCTAGTAAATTCTTAGGCTTTATGATCTTACAAAGGGATATCAAAGGCCATTTGGAAAAAGATCCAAGTAATTTTTTACATGCAACCACTCAAGACCATCTATAAAGTCTAAAAGCTTAATGGCAAAATTACGACACTAAGCCATTTCATGTGGTATGCTCGATGCTACCTCCTATTCTTTAAAACCTTACATGACCTTAAGAAGATTATGTTGATAGACAAATGCTAAAGGCCTTGACAAACTTAAAAACTTTCCTTGGCTGGCATCTCTTACTAAGTCTTCCCCTCCAGGATGAGTCGTTTTTCATGTATCTAGTAGCCACCTAGTAAACAGTGGCTTTGGTTCTCATAAGGAAGGACAATGGCGAATAAACACCTATTTACTATGTTTGCAAGGTGCTTAAAGGAGTAAAGCTTAACTACCCCATGTTAGAAAAATTAGCCTATGCCCTTATAAGCTCCAAAATAAAGCTTTGACACTATTTTCAAGTGCACACTATCACGATTCGAATGGATTAGTTATTGCTTAAGATCCTTTAAAAGGCTAAAACCTTGTTGAATGGATGGTTCACTTTTATGAGTTTGATATCTGATTTGAGCCAGGGCAGGCCATGAAAGCACAAATCCACGTTGACTTTATCGTTGAGCTAATGAGAATATAGTAGCAACCAGTAGTGACCTATCACAAAGAAGAATGAAATTATATGTTGACAATGTATCCATTGCAAAGGGCACTAATGTTAGAATAATCTTGCAATGCCCATATTGGGTACACATCAATTATGTCGTTTAGCTAAACTTCTTGGCCGCTAATAATGTTGCAAAGTATAAGGCGCTGCCTATAGTTAGCATAACAAGTTTGCGTTGAGCATATCTCTATCCTTAGTGACTCGTAATTAATGGTCCAATAGCTTTCTGAGCAATATGTCGTTTGTAACCCTAACATGGTCTAATACTTTTAGCATGCAAAACAACCTTTAGCTAACATAACCATGAAGGAAGGAAGCTATCAATTAGAGCATGTTCCTTGAAATCATAATGAGGAAGTCGATTTCTTAGCTAAATGAGCTAGCAATTAGGCTACTCTCCCTAAAATAACTCTTTTCGAGACAAGGGATGCCCTAGCATCCTTCAATATAAGCATATAGTTTTCCTAGCTGAACAAGACAATTGGATGACCCCTCTCATTAAATAGCTAAAATATAGGCAACTTCTCAAAGATCCCAAAGACACCTTAATTGTCAACAGTAAAGTTGTTAATTACTTCGAATAAGATGGTATTTTGTACAAGCAGTTTTACAACCAACCTTAGCTTCACTACATCTCCTCAGAAGGTGGCAACTCCATCGTCCGAAAAGCTCCATGAAGGCATTTACAGAGATCATGAATCATCTACCATGTTAGCCCACAAAGCTCTCCTAATAGGATATTTCTTACCCACCCTAACCAAAGATGCCCAAAAACTTATACAAAATTGTGACGCCTGGTGCCATCCCACACCAACCACCCTTAGTTCAATAGCCATTAATTTAACATGCCATTTCTTTCAGTAAGGCCTTAATATCCTCAGCCTCTTTCCCTAACCACCGAGGCAAGAAAAGTTCATTATGGTAGCCATATATCACTTTTCTAAATGGCCTAAGGTAAAAAACCTAGCTACCATTACTTCAACCAAAATCTTAGAATTTCTCAAGAAAAATGTCATCTACTAATTTTGCATCCCTAAAGTAATAATCACAAATAATGGTTAGCAATTTAATAGTAACCAATTCAAAACTTATTGCATCAAGGTTGCCATCGACTTATGGTTCACCTTAATGGCCCATCTTAAGAAAATGGGCTCACTGAGGTCACTAACAACACTATCTTACCCAGGCTCTAGAAATAACTTGAAGACTTTGATAGCATTCGGATAGACTAACTCGACCATATTCTCTAGGCCTTCTAGACCTCCCCAACAGCTACCACTGATCAAACATATTTCTCCTTAGTATATGAAATAGAAGTCATCATTCCTGTTGAAACTGGCTTCCCATCTTAACGAGTCACTTACCATGACCTGATGTATAACGACTCTGACCTACGCCTCAACGTAGACTCATTACTTGAACAGATAGAGTAAGCTATAATCTGAGCTACTACTTATCAACATTGGATCAGTCGATTCCATGATAGATGGGTTAAACACAAAGCCCTCTATGTCAACAACCTCATCTTCAAAAGAATAAACATCACCTAAAAAAGGCATTCATCAATAAATTTAACATCAACTAGGACAACCCCTTCAAAGTGATATACATACTCAACCTGACCAATTACAAGCTTGCCATGATGGATAATCAGCCTGTTGGCCTAAAGCACCAAGAAGGGGGGATTGAATTGGTGTTCAATTAAAAAATAAAATAGAGGATAAGGTGTTTAAGAAGTTGAATAGAAGAACAGAATAATAGACCTAAGAGTTTATAGTGGTTTGGGTGTTAACCAACCTTACGTCTACTCCCCAATTCTCTACAATTGGGTGTTTCACTCAACTCAATAGGTGTTTCCAAGCTCACACCAAACTTTTACAACTTGTGTTTTCTAGGCTGACACAAAAACTTCTTATAAGTGTTTTCAAGGCTCACACTAAATCCTCTCTCAAGTGTTTTCAAGGCTCACACTAAAACCTCTTACAAGTGTTTTCAAGGCTCACACCAAAACCTCTTACAAGTGTTTTCGAGGGTCATACTAAAACCTCTTATAATGGTATTTATTGCTCACACCAAATAATCACTTAAAGCATAAATAAGAATTGAAAGAATGAGTAGCAAATTTGCAAGAGTTTTGTTAAAAATTAATCTCTTGTATTTACATTTGTTTAGTAGAGTATTTATAACTCATATCTACCAAATAGATGTTAGGCTAAAACTATCAACAAATCTCAAAGATGTGCTAGGCATATTTAGCATTACATGCTTACTAAGCTGAAATCGCGATCGTTACTATCTTTTCGCGGTTGCGAATTTCCAATTTCCATAGAGGAATACCATTTGTGTCTAACGGATAATCTACGTGTCAGCTTTCTATTGGTCATATAGAAAAATATAGTCGTTGTGTTCTAACCACTCTCAAAAGTCGCGGCCGTGAGACAACCATGCCTTGGGCGTGACTGAGGTCGCGAATTCCTCTGTTTGAAGAGAAAACTTCAATTGCTTGAGTTGCAATGGCAAACAAACTTTTGGCCTCGCGATTTTTGATCTTCAACAGACACCTGAGACACTTGGCAATCTGTGGTTATGGCTTTGGTTCCCTCATTTGTCACTATAAAAGTCGGAGTTGCATCTCAAGGGTGGCACACACCGCGAATTCTTCTATGACTAAGGCTTTGCCAACTTTGGGTATGTTGCGGCAACGAAGTTGTCTGCGAATTCCTCTGGCAATGAAGTCGTCCGTGAATTCCTTTAGCTCAAGTTGAGAAACAAAAGCAAGATTATTATCTAACAGATTAAGTTGAGATCTAGTACTTACACCTTAGAGGTATCACCAATAATAAAATCTTTGGGGTGATCCTTGGAGTATCTCCAATCCTTGGTAGATCTTGACTTGGCTTAACTTCTTATTGATGTTGTTGTTCCTCATCTACTCTTAATGATCCACTTTCTTCCTTATCTTTATCCACTTTTCTTGTAGTGTCTTGCAACTCCAATTTTTCAAGTTCACCTACAAGATCATCAACAAAAAAACCTTTCCCAAGATCAAGTTTACTAGGTTCATCAAAAACAACATTCATAGACTATTCAACTACCATAGAACTCTTATTAAAGACTTTATAAGCCTTGCTAGAAGTGGAATAACCTAAAAATATACCTTTATTAGTCTTAGTATTCAATATATAACACTTGTGACCAAATACTCTTAGGTATGATATCTTGGGTTTTCTATCATTTCATAGCTCATAAGATATTTTATTGAGAATAGGTCTTTTAAAAACTCTATTTACAATATAACACAAAATATTAATGGCTTTGGCCCAAAAATAATTCGGTAAAGAATATTCATTGAGCATGGTTCTGGCCATTTCTACTGGTGTTCTATTTTCCTTTCTACAACACCATTTTGTTGTGGTGTTTTAGGAGTTGAAAAGTTATGAAAAAAACTCTATTCTCTAAACAATAAGTTTTAAAAGACTCATTTTGAAATTCCTTTCCATGGTCACTTCTTATAGAAGAAATGAAGTAACCCTTTTCATTTTAAATTCTTTTTGCAAAGCTTTTGAAAGCATTAAAGGTATCATTCTTATGAGTTAGAAAGGACACCCAAGTAAACGTAGAATAATCATTAACTAGGACTAGTGCATAATATTTTTCACCTAAGCTAACACTTCTAGTAGGTCCTATTAAATCCATATGAATTAGTTAAAGGGGTCTAGATGAACTTACAACATTTTTAATTTTGTAGGAGGTTTGATGTTGCTTCTCCATTTGGCAAGGACCACATGTCTTGTCTTTAGTGAAGCTTAGCTTGGGAAGGCCTTCCACTAGCTTTCCTTTTGATAGGCTTTGCATTAGATCCATGCTTGCATGTCTAAGCCTTCTATGCCATAACCAAGCCTCATTACTAAAAGACATAAGACACTTGAAAGATTGGTTGGCCAAATTGTCTAAGTCAATTGAGTAGGTATTGTCTTTCCTTTCACCCTTGAAAACAACCTCATCATCCATTAATGTGGTGACTCGACATTCTCTAGGATCAAAAGTGACTTTATTACCTTTGTCGCATAATTGATTTCCACTCAACAAATTATGTTGTAAGCCATTTACTGATAAAACATTATCAATCAAAGAACATCCATTCTTACCAATGGTTTCAATGCCAATTACTTTACCCTTGGCATTGTTACCAAATGTGACATTTTCACCTTTTTTTTCTTTCAATGCTATGAATAGCTTCCTATTGCCCATCATATGCTTAAAGCATCCACTATCTACATGCCAATTACTTGATTTATTGGTGGCTGTCACAAATTCCTACATAATACAAGTAAATCACTTTTTTTTTAGGTACCCAAGCATACTTTAGTCCTAAAAGGTTAGGAGTTGAAGGGTCCTTTAATTTAAGGTGAGCCTTTCTAATATAACAATGAATATTAATGTGCTCATACTTCATATAATAGTGACATTAGAGTTTAGACTTTGAGTCTTTCTCTTATGCACAATCTTAGCATGAGTAGGAGGCCTTCTCATACTTTGGTTATGGAAATGTATGCAAGTGCATAAGTGATGAGAAGTAGTAGAGAATTATTTATGTTTGTGTGTGTGAGCATGTTTCTTATTATACATGTAAGCAAGATTGGCCTTTATTGAAGTAGGCCTTGAGCCATTTTGTGTTTTCCCTTTGCCTTTGGGCATTAGGAATTTAATGCTTAGAGCACTTTTCTTCCTCATGATCTTAACACTTGAGGTTTGAGGTGTTGTTGCTCTAATGAATGTAGTAGGTGATGATGTGGATGAGGAAGCTCTATTGAAGCCTAAACCATGTCTAATTAAGGATGGCCTTTATGATATTATGAGTGTATCTAAAGCTTCCTTACCTTTATGAAATTTAGAGATAGAGCTTATAAGCTTAATGATTTCTCCCTTTAAAGAATCATTCTATTTTCTTAATGAAGCTAATGATGAAGATGATTTGGAAAAATTTTCCATTGATTTTTTGAGTTTTTCATTTGAAGTCCTCAATTCACTTGTAAGATCATTAAGGGATTTGTAATCATCTTCTAATTTTGAGCATTTTTTCTTGTAAGATTTCATTTATGACTTATACTTATCACATCTCATAGTGAGAGCTTCTAGAAGCTCTTCATCTACATCATCTAAGTTATCATAATCTGAATGCAGATGAGATGAAATGCTTACCTTATTAGGAGAGTCTTCTTGAGCCATGAAGCATATGTTGGCAATCTCTTCATCCTCTTTATCCTCACTTGAGCTATCATCTCAAGTGGCTTTGAAGCTTTTTCTCTTCTCTTTGTCTCATTTTTTCTTCTTCTTTAGCTTGGGACAATCAAATTTGATGTGGTCTTGCTTGCCACACTCATAATAAGTGACATCATGTGATCTCTCTCTAGGATTAGGAGTTGTCTTTTTTAAGTTCCTTCTTTTTTTTCTTCTTCTAATGAGCTTCTTAGTCCTTCTAGAGAGCATTGCTAGCTCTTATTCTTCTTTGTCACTCTCTTATTCACTTGAGGTAGTTTCCACTTCCTTCTATTTAGTTGAAGATTTGAGTGCCTAGGTTTTTCTTTTAACCTTTTTTAGTTTTTCTCCTTGGCCCCTCAATTTCTTCAACTCTTCATCCTTTTTTAAGGCTAACTCATGAGTCAAGAGTTTGCCTATTAAAACATCTGTAGGAACCTTCCTAATCTCTAAATTGGACTATTGAATGTTGTATACTCTTGCACTAAATTTATCTAATGGAAGAATTTTAAGGATTTTAGTATTTACCTCATAGTTGGTAAGAGTTCTTCTAAATATCTTCATGTTTATGACAAAAGAAAGGAGTCTATTTGTCATTTCAATGATGCTTTCATGGTCTTTCATCATGAAGAGCTCCCATTTTGTCACATACATTTCCAACCTACTTTATTTTATAAGTGTTGTACCCTCATGATAGTTTTCTAGGGTCTTCCATATGGCATGAGCTGTTTGGCAGTATTGTACTCTTCCAATCTCTTCCCTTAGGAGAGAGTTTAGAAGAATTGTCATGACTCTTTTATTCTTGCCATTTGACCTTCTATGGGTTTCAACCCATTCTTCTCTTGGAATGAGTTCTTCATTTCCATCCGCTACTTTGGTGGGTGGCTTTTATTCTTTGACTACAACATCTTTAAGATCCACTACATTTGTATCAAGATAAATTTCCATCCTATACTTCCAATGAGTATAGTCGGATCCATCAAAGTAAGGCTTAAGGTGTGAGTATATTCCCTCTTGTGCCATCATCTTTCCTCAGCCAATTAAGGTTTATTTGTGAGACTTGGCTCTGATACCACTTGTTGGCCTAGGGCACCAAGATGGAGGGGTTGAATTGGTGTTCAATTAAAAAATAAAATGAGGGATAAGTTGTTTAAGAAGTTAAGTAGAAGAAGAGAATAATAGACACAAGAGTTTATAGTGGTTTGGGTGTTAACCAACCCTATGTCCACTCCTCAATTTTTTACAATTAGGTGTTTCACTCTACTCAATAGGTGTTTCCAAGCTCACGCCAAACTTTTACAACTTGTGTTTTCTAGGCTCTCATAAAAACCTTTTACAAGTGTTTTCAAGGCTCACACTAAAACCTCTCACAAGTGTTTTCAAGGCTCACACTAAAACCTCTCACAAGTGTTTTCAAGCCTCACATTAAAACCTCTTACAAATGTTTTCAAGCCTCACACTAAAACCTTTTAAAATGGTGTTTATTGCTCACACCAAACAATCACTTAAAGCATAAATAATAATTGAAAGAATGAGTTGAAATTTGCAAGAGTTTTGTTACAAATTAATGAATTCTCTTGCATTTACATCTGTTTGGTGGAGTATTTATAGCTCATATCCACCAACGAGACATCAGACTAAAACTATCAACAAATCTCAAAGATGTGCTAAGCAGATTCAACTTTAAATGCTTGTCAGGTTGAAATTGCGGTCGCTACTATCTTTTCGTAGTCGCAAATTTCCAATTTCTATAGAGGAACCCCGTTTGTGTCTAACGACTAGTCTGTGTGTCAGCTTCCATTGGTCATCTAGGAAAACATAGTCGTTGTGTTCTAACCACTCTCAAAAGTCGCAGTCGTGAGACAACCATGCCTTGGACGCAACTAAGACCGTGAATTCCTCTATTTGAAGAGAAAACTTTAATTGCTTGAGTTGCAGTCGCGAACAAACTTTTGCCCTCGTGATTTTTGATCTTTAACGGACACCTGGGACACTTGGCAAGCTGTGATTGTTGCTTTGGTTCCTTTCTTTGTCATTATGAAAATCGCGGTCACAACTTAGGCATGACATACACCGTGAATTCTTCTGTGACTAAGGCTTTACCAACTTTTGGTGTGTCGCAGTAGCAAAGTTAGCCGTGAATTCCTCTAGCCTAGCTTTATCCTTCCTTGTGACTTATTTGCTATCACGATTTATAATACACTCACTGTGAATTAGAGTAAACTTTATAAGATTGGAGATTTGAACTCCTTCCAACTTCCAATGTCAAAAACTAACTTATAATATGCAAAACAACACTTAATGAAAGCATTAGAATTGATCAATCTCTATTGTCAAGATCAAAAGAGGTTCATGACTTAGGTTAAATCAACCTAGTCCAACAAAGCCATTACCCTCCACATGGCACATGCAATCCCTCAAAAAGTATTTCTTTTGAAAGTGCAGCCTTAACTGCTTAGGCTTAAGCATTGCCTTAACCCATATCATAATGCATTCACAACCTTAGTTGTTGTGGTATAATGAGCTTGAACCTTAGATTAGCTCGCCTACACCTTTTGAATGTAATGATCATTATCTTTTCTATAAAAGCTTATTATTTTCTTACTTGACCACTTGATAAACACAAGTACATAGCCCTTAGGGACTTCATCCTGCTCTAAATATCCATTGAAAGAGTATGAACCACCTAACACATAAAACTATATACATCTCAAAAGTTTCATCCTGCACCAAATGATAATTAGGTAGAATGAAACCCCTCATGCATAAATATACATATCTCCTAAGTGTTTCATCCTGCCTAAAGAGTCTATTTGGCATTAAGAGCTTTTATGGCTCAAATGATAACCCATAAATGTTAGTCCTCATAACTGTTATGTCAATGGGGAGAATGTTTAGAGAACATGTGAACCCAAGACATTGGTCTCACTCCTCTACTTTGAATGTTGTATTTTGAATGATACCAAATAGTGATAAAACGTTGAGAAGTTCTAATGTTTATATTTTAGTGTTTTTGTATCCTTTGAATAGTTCCAAAGAGTGGAAAGAGCGAGAATGAATTCAATAGGTATTGAACAAATTCGACGAGCATTAAGAATTTTACAATGGGCATGGAACACTTCAACTAGCATTGAACAATGTGCAATGGCCATTGAATGAATGTTGCAAAAACCTAAAGCACTCTAGACTATGTGCAATAGCGCTGAATGAATGTTGTAAATGCCTAGAGTATTCTAGACCTCACAACAAGTGTTGTCTTTTCACAATGGTTGTTGGATAAGTGATCTAGTTTGAGCTATGTTAGAACTCATAATAGGCATCAATTTTTCACAATAAGTGTTGGAAAAGTGCTTTATGTTGAGCTATAACTTTTGGACCCTCCAACAAGGAACACTCAAACAATCAATAGGGATTAAGATGTTTGCAATAGGCATTGTGAAATCTCTAGTGGCATTGAATAATTTTTGCAGTTGTTGAAAAATAGAACACCAAGATCATGCTTTTTGAAAATTCAACAATGGCTTTTATTCTTACTCTAACGGGCATTGAGACTAAAGCTAACAACCATGGAAAGATGAACAACAAGAGTTAGAACTATCCATTATAAGATCAATGGGCATTATTGAGAATCAATGAGCATTATCACCTCTAATGACTAGTTTGGAAGAAAAAGCTATTAAACTGAGCATCAACTATTCCAGTGGCTATTTTAACATTTGGATATTTAACGAACATTTCTAGAGACTAGAAAAGTTAGAAAAATTTGGAGAATAATTATAAACAATTAGAGAACATCTAGTAAGTTCTTTATGCAAAACTTTTGGTATTTCTTCTATTTAGGTAGTGTGAGGATTACTTTGTAACTCTTTGAGAGTAGGTTTTCTTGAGCATTAGAAGTATGATTATTGCCTAATTAAAAGGCATTGGCACTACTTGGATTTGTTCTTGCTAGTGGTTAAGTGATTAGTATTGGGCCTTAGAAAAATACCAATGGTTTGGTTGGCTCTCTTATTCCTTATTAAAAGAGAAAAATTGTAAAAATTTTCCTTGAGCCTAGAAAATAGAAGGTTCTTCCTTAGCTTGGAAAAGGAAAGGTTTTTCTTGAACATGAAAAAAGAAATAAAAAGGCCTAAGTGAAAGTTCGGGGAGTAGAGTAGACATACTGCCAAACCATTATAAAACTCTATATTAATTTGTATTTGTTGCTTTCACCTTATTTGTTTGTGATTTTATTTATAACCTAATTCACTCCCCTCCCTCTTGAGTTGTCACTTCTCTATCCAAACCAATAATTAGTATTAGAGCCTAACCTCTTTTAAAGCTTAAGTGCAAGAGGAATATGATCATGACAACCCAAAATGAGCATGGATCTAAAAGACAAACAATTATTAAACCTCCCTTCTTCAATGGAACATACTACCAGTGTTGGAAGAGCATAATGTACTATTTTCTTATATTTAAATGGATTGAGCTATGGAGAATTATAGAGAAAGGTCAATACATTCTAATGAAGACTCTTGCTGATGGGACTCAAATAGAGAAAGGCATTGATGAGATGTTTGATAAAGAAAAAAGGCAACTTCTAATAATGACAAGGCCATCCATATGCTCTTTTATGCTTTAAGCATAAGTGATTACAACAAAGTGAACATGAAGTAAACTGCCAAGGAAACTTGGGAGGCCTTGGAGATCACACATGAGAGAACAAAATCAAGTCAATGAAAACAAGATGGAGACCCTTATTTTCCAGTATGAAACCTTTCCTAATGAAACGATCTCAAGAATGTATGATTGATTCATTGAGATTGTTGGAGAAGTGAAGGCTTTTGGGAAAATATTCACCAATGAGGAACTTGTTAATAAAGTTCTAAAGTGTTTACCAAAGGAATGGCTCGATAAGGTCAAGTCTCTATAGGACTCAAAGGACTTGAAAACCATGCCACTTGATGAGCTATTGGGTATTGTCATTGACTATGAAATGAGCCTAAACAAATAAGCTCTATCCATATCTGAGGATGTAAATAAGAAGATTGGTATAACACTCAAAGTAACTACTTCCAAATGCCTTAGCTCAGATGATAAAGAGCAGGTAACCCTCCTAACAAATAAATTCAAAAGGATGTTGAAGAAGAAGGCCAAAAGCAAGCTTAAGCGGAATAAATGCTATGGATGTGGAAGGCTTGGCCACATTAAAGCAAACTATCCAAAAGCTAGAGCTAAGAAGAAGGATAAGAAGAAAAACAAAGCCTATAAAGCCACTTGGGATAATTCTAGCGCATCTGAACCAAGTGAGAATTTAGAAGAGCCATGGATGGGAAGAAAATAAAGAACTAATCTATCCATTATGGCTTTGGAGAAGAATTCTTCAAAACAAGTATGTTTTATCTCTCTTAATAGTGACATAAATGAGAATGATCAAGAGTTAAAAGACATGTTTACTGTTGAAAATCTTATTGAGGCCCCAAATCGACCAATAATAATCTTGATAAAAGTTTTGAAAGAGACAAAATTTTAAAAACTAAATTGGTGGAACTTAAACAAGGTTTCGATATATTATAAAAGGAAAATGAGGCTTTGAATAAAGAAAAAAAGTTTTATGAAATTATGTCTTCTCAAAATGAGAGTCTCAAGAAAGAGATCTCAACTTTAAAGGATTCATTTGCCTCCTTTATAAAAGGAAAAGAAAAACTTGATCTTATTTTAGGCTTTTAAAAAAACATTAAAAGACAGACATGGCTTAGGCTTTGACTAATCTAAATATTCCACTTTTAAGCCAAAGTTTGTGAGTACTCCTACCAAAGCTAGAACACCCTCACCTTCATCAAAATCACATAAGCACGACACTAACTATTCACATTCACATTCTCATAGGCCAAATGCCAAAGGCAAATCATGCATTTATTTATGGAACTAAGTATATCAAGAATGCATAGGTTACGTTTTAGGCATCAATCCTTTCAGAAGCTATCTCACACTTACTCCCTAAATGACCTCAGGAAAGAATTCATTTGGTAATGCTTTTATTAAGGAAAATATGGTCATAAAACATATTTTTGTTATGCTAGATTGAGAGATGAACATGTTTATGTTGCTAACCCACATGGACCCAAAAGAAAATGGGTACCAAAGAAAGTTTAAATTTATAAGATTAGAGTCTCCTCACCATTTGCTAAAAATGGAAAATCAAATGGTGAGTGGAGCTATAGATTTTGAAGAGCTATTATATTTTGGAAATCATAAACTGTAATGTATCTCATCCCTCTTTATTGTTTACCATGCTTTTGCTAAGAGGAATTTGAATTATGGATTTCTAATAAATATCTTCCTTCTCTTGTTATCCTCAACACATGAATAGAGCATGTGACCCTAAGTAATGTTAACTAAATTATTATTTGAATATATTGGGAGATTTGTTAGAAGAAAAAGTATAAATAGGGGAAGTTTTTCATTTCTAAGTGTTTTGTGTCTATTTTTGCTTTGTTTTTGAGAAATTTGGTCAAAATTTTAGGGGCATAATTACTTTTGAATATTATAATGTCACTTTCAATATTGTTGTTGGCATCTCTTTTTGTCATGACAAAAAGAGGGAGAATTTTGAGATGTTTTGATTGGTATCACTTATTTGTTTGGATTTGGATACTCTTGATTGAATATGTTTTTTAACATCCAACATTTGGTATCATTTGTAGTATATTTGATATCCAACCTTATAAGCAACATTTGTAATTTTGTGTTGTAACATTTAGTATGCTTTGTGTTTTAAATTTTGACTATTTGGTACCAAAGCATATTGGTTTTATCATCATTAAAAAAGAGGGACAATGTTGTGTCAATGGAGAGAATGTTTGGAGACCATGTGACCCCAAGGCATTGGTCTCACTTCTCTACTTTAAATGATGTGTTTTGAATGGTAATAAAACACTGACAAAACTTTAAGAAGTTCTAATGTTTGTATTTTAGTTTTTTGTATCCTTTAAACATACTAGATGAATAATAAAGGGACATAATAAATTCAATGGGCATTGAACAAATCCAATAGGCATGGAACACTTCAACGGGCATTGAATGCATGCCGCAAATGCCTAGAGTATTTATGACCTCAAAACGGGCATTGTCCATTTGCAATAAGCATTGGAGAAGTGCTCTACTTTTAGCTATGTTGAACCTTGCAACAAGCATTGCTTATTCACAATAGGCATTGGAAAAGTGCTCTAGATTGAGTTATAACTTCTAAGCCCTCTAACGAGGAACACTCAAACAACCAACAGGCATTGAGATGTTTCCAACGGGCACTGTGAGATCTCTAATAGACGTTGAATCATGTTGAACTAGGATGATTAATCCTAGGTTTAGAACCTCTTTTGATCTTGACAAAGTAGATTAATCATCACTAATATTTTAAATAAGTGTTGTTTTTACAGATATGAATCAATCTCTCAAGAAGAAATAAAAGGAGTTGATAAACTCCAAAGTGACATGTAAATCACGATCGCATTCAGGGATTCGCGACCGCGACTCATGTTAAGACATGCCAAAACTCAAATAGGCAAAATCACAGAGCCATTCTCGGCTGCGACCCTTGGAAAGGAAGAAGCCAAAATGACACAGACGAATTTGCGGTACAAGTCATGCCTTAGTCGCGACCGCGAATTTCAAAGTAACTCAAGAGGGAAGCAAGTCCACAACCACAGCCTGACAAGTGTCCTAGAAGATTGTTGAAAGTTAAAAATTACGGAGACATCTTGTTTGTAGCGACCGTGAACCCTGTGAAAGAAAGTTAACCACTTTGGCAGATGGATTCGCGTCCTCTATAGAGGCCTGTGTAAGAAAACTCGAGACCGCGACTTTTGAAAGTAGGTAAAAGACAACAACTATATTTTCCTGGTGAACTAATAGGAAGCTACCACGTGGACTAGCCGTTAGACACAAACGGGGTTTCCCTTGAAGAATTTGGATTTCGCGACCGCAATTTCATCCTGACAAGCATTTAATGCAAAATCTGTCAAGCATGTCTCAAAGATTTGATGAGCTATGATCTGCAACGTCTCTTTGGTGAAGTTTGTCTATAAATACTCCACCAAACAGCCATGAAGAAGGTTGCTAAGGAATTTATTAAAAGTGATTAAAGCTCTCAATCTTTGCTACTCATTTTCTTCAGCTTCTAAATGTAATTGTACGTGTTGGGTGTGAGCATGAAACACCAAGTTGTGAGGTTTTGTGTTAGCCTGTAAAAACACTTCTAGAAAGGTTTAAGTGTGAGCCTAGTGAAACACTTGAGTGAGGTTTTGTGTTCGCCTAGAAAACACTTTGTTGTAAGGTTGTGTGTTAGGCATCAAAACACAAGTTGTATAAGTTGGGTGTGAGCTTGAAAACACCATTGAGATAGTGAAATACCCAATTGAGTGATTGGGGAGTGGACGTGGGGTCAATTTTGCCCGAACCACTATAAATTATTTGTGTCTCTATTATTCTTTCTTCTCCACTTTATCTTTGTTTTTAAAATTTTTATCCACCAATTCAACCCCCCTTCTTGGTGCCTAGGGACAACAGATGTTTTATTTGAATTGATTATATATATATATATATATATCTTGTCAAGTAATTCATTAAAGCATCAACATATTAATCTAATTATATCATAGCTCTTAGAGATATTATTTTAAATTGGTGTACAATCATTTTCATGGTGATGATTTGCATACGCACCGAGATGATGTCTTAAAGCACATGCAAGATTTGTGGAACAAGTGGCAAGGAATGCTACATTTGAATTATGTAAAAGGAAAATCCATATAAGAGGCCTTAAGAAAAGTCCCTGAAAGCATAAATATGGATGATTGGGAGTTGCTAGTGAAAGTTCATTTTCAATCCAAGAAATTCAAGTACATTACTCTATCATATTATGACAATTATTGTTGCCATATTAATGCTGAAAACTTAAATTTATTGTTGCCATATTACTGCAATTACTACTACTATATTATTGTTGCAATATTGCTACAATTTGTTCCCATATTTTACTACTAAAACTTACATTTATTGTTGCCATATTACTGCAATTGTTGTTGTCATATTACTGCAGTGTACTGCCATATTACCATTGAAAACTGACATTTTGTTTGAATTTGAGAAGATAACATTAGCATCAATTTCATGGGGCATGTTCCCTTGAGATAAGAACTTTGGCTGCTTTGAATTTATGTACTTTTCCAAATTTAAAGGCTTGTTATACCTAGTTATCTTTAAGTATTTATAGAGGAAAAAAGTGAGTAAAATTCTAAGAATAGAGCTAACTAGACAATGGTTCCCTGTATGGGTAGCATGCCCATTAAAGAAATTATTTATCAAAAGGTAATTTATGATCATTTTATATACTTTTTCAGTTCTCATGAGTTATCATCAAGGAAGCTAACAAATTCATGTTCTTTTAAAGGGAGGCAAAGATGGAAATCCACTAAATTTAGTTATAGCTTTCTTCGAGACTCATAAGAAGGATGGGAAAATTATTGATCCTAAAACTTCTAAAAGATATGTATGTTTTTTATTTAACTAAACTTGTATTATATTCATAATAGCAAATTATTGTATAAGAAAATCTACTTTGTGTTTTTTATTGCATTAGGATAAATTTGTCATGTACATGAATCTGATCCATCTATTTCTAACATAGAGATAATTGAGAAATGCTATGGACCTTAGAATAGTGGCCATGTTGTTATTCTATGGTGGTGGGATGAAAGTTAAGGATTTGAAAGGACTATTTCCTTCAAAGGCTGCACTTTAAGCTAAGCTAAATGAAACTCAAGCTAAGCTCAGTGAAATACAAGAAGAGAATCAATCAATTAAAAGTCACCTAGATGATGTTGAAAATGAACTTAAGATGATTAAGGAGCTACTTCAATCTTAGTCAGACAACACTCCTAATCGATCTTGATCACCAGCCAAATGACTCATGTTGAACATATCTAGGTCATAGTAGTTGCTATTTGCTCTATTTTGGATCTATTTTTTTGCTATTAAATATTTTCTCTTACATAGAGTTGTTTTTATTTATGTGCACTTGGTTACATTGTGGTTGGAAATTGAAAATCCTAGATTAAAGAATGTGAATGCTTTTTTTTTTCTTAATTCTAGTAAGTGATCTAGGTGATTATTTCTTCCTTCTAATATTACTTCCATTTTTCCTTCTAATATTACCTCAATGTTGATTTTATTTTGTAAAATGTATTCCTAAAGTATAAACAATAGATGACTTTTTTGTTATGCTTGAATTATATAATCATCAGCGTGTGATTTTTCGTATAGCAAAATTGGACTTAATTTTGTTGGGGTATTAAATTAGTTCTCTTGTTGACATATGGATTATATTGTGTTTGTACCGGTCATTTTTTGTTTATTCCTTCAAAGTCATAAACAATTATTACTATTATGTCTCAGATATAATAGCTGCCAGCCTTCCACATATCATGATTTATCCAATATTTTAAACCAAGCAAATTGAAGATTTGTTGCCTACAATTAAAGCATATGTTTATTTATTTGGCTGGAACATATATATTAAACAACATTGCCTAAGGTGTTTACATTTGTTATACACATATATATTCTTTTCAATACACATTAGGAAAGTGTAATTTTAAATGGTGGCATGGATCAAGCCAGTGCCTTCAAATAGGCTAGAGTCATATGTGCTGCTCTTTAGGTCTCTTCTACCTAATTTAGATGTTAAATGTGCCTTCCTCTTTCAATTTCTAGCATGCAAATGGTGAATCTAATGTGTCCATGGATCTACAGTTTTTGTTTATTATTAATTTATACATTGGTTGAATAAAGTATCATTTGATTTACCTCTAATTATGCATGAGTCACCATATATTTTAATTTATCTTTTAGTTGAAATTTTATTTTTTATATATTTAATTTAAATTTCTCCTTGTCATTGGATCCTATACACCTAACAATGTTAATTTCTTCATTAAATTGCCTTTCAAAAGTGTTATTATATATATAAATCCTTGATAAATAAACTCAAATTGCATGGAATATATTAGTAGCTAAATATGCATCAAATCTTTGATTTTTTTTTTCCTTTTTTTCTTCTAGTTTTGGAGAAGTTTAAATTTTTGTATTTGTGTCTTTTTGCAAGCCCCTATCATTTTTTGTTTTAAGTGTACATGGTAGCCTTACAATTTTATCATAACTTTCACAAACCCTTTCTGAGGTAGATTTGAGACTTAATAATATATACAATAATAGTCATGTTTAGCTTTTAATGCATTGAAATTTTGGTATTTTTTGTGTTGTTTCTGCAGATGTTGAAGAACAAGAACATTATGCAAATGATGCTACTTACGAACTAATACTTTTTTTTTAATACATTTTGGCTACACTAAGCAATTCTTTTTGGATATATATAATTACTTTTTTAAGGAAGTGGGACCTTGCTTTTAACATATTTGTTGAAACAATTAATACTATAAGATGCATACCTTTGATTGTAATAACAATATATATAGAAGTTTAATGTTATTTCAATTATTGAACTTATTGCAATTCTTTTTTATCATTTTATTTTATTATATGATATGTTATTTTTATGAAAAAAGAATATAGAAAATGAAAATTTAGAGATATCAGGGTATAGCAACATTTATCAAATTCAATTTTACCTTGATGAATAAATAACGACGACATTATATGGTCGCAAAATTTAAATTTTAATATAATTTAAATATTAATTATATTAATAAAGACTGAATTTTTCATCACAATAAGTGTAATATTTAAATGTTAATTATTATAAATAGCGATCAAATTTCTCATCCTAATAAGTATAATATTTAAATATTAATTATTACTACTAGTGAACAGATTTCCCATCATAATGAAATACTTGGTTAGAAGTTAAGCTCTTAAATAGTGATAAGAAATTTGGTCATTATTGTATACTTTTTGCGACAGGATTATGTCCTCCCTCTAAAGATACTTTGCGACTATTTGTCTTTTCGCATCGCAATTAACTTTTATCAAATGAGCCTATTATAATGGATGGCAATGACATTTTTTCTATTGCAAATGACAAATAGCAACTAGTTTTGCACTTTTAGTGATGACTTTTCCCTTTGCCAATAACTTTTTTTCTAGTAGCATTCAAATGGACACCTGCACATAAAAAACACATATTAGTGATCGCCATAGAAACAAAGCAACAAAAAAAGCAAAAAAAAATGTACTGAAGCAAAAGAATGTCACCAAAACTCCATGTTAGGGAACCTATGTATGCATCTATGTCCACCATTCCACATTAATAACAAAATAACATGGCATATCATAAAATGAAGCATAAATGAAGAAAGGCAAGAACAACATAAAGAGATGATGCATGGAATTCATAAAGTATATATAAAGGATAAAGGAGAGGCCTTAGGGAAGGATTGAAGTTACCCACTTGGATTCCTAGGATCATTGAATCCTCATGCATTAATGCTCTTCAAGAGTCATAACATCCTAAAGATATCCATATCTATTAAGATAGCTAGGATGTAAAGGTGGTGAAAGGACAAATAACATAAAGCCACAAATGCATATGCTTTTATTAAACCATGAGTATAACCAAAAAAGAGGGGTCATAAAGTAATGAACTCTCTCTTAACCATGCTTAAAGCAGCCACATAAAAGAAGAAAAATAGATGGTCAAGCTAATGAGCTAGCCATCTCCTTTGGTGGCAAAGACAAAACTCACAATTATAGTAAAAAGATCATAAACATGTAATAGGATCATAAGGTCCTTAGGAATGGAGAGTCTCTACCCAATCATATCTCTAACAATATAAACACAAATAAATAAAAATATGAAGGGAGAAGAACACAAAGAAGATGAATCAATACATTAATGTAAAACCCTTCCTTTTTTATCCTTTCTCCCCTAATACAAAGATATGGCCCATAGGTATATAAAAAAAATAAAGTCTATTCAATAGATGGAGCTCACAAAGGAACCCATTAAACTTTAAAAGTCAAAAGAAATAGATAGGGGAAAAAAGAGAGAAAATAGTGTTATTTTATAATCAAACTAGGCTATACAAACCAACTAGTAGTATGTACAACCTATTTAATGATTTGTACAGATCATAAAGAGGTTTGTATAGGCTATTGGGATTCAGATTTTTACAGAAATAAAGGAATAGGAAAAGAGGAGGGAAGGAGAAGAAGATTAGGTTTCTGAATCCTCTGCTAATTATGCCTTACACTCAAATGCACTTGGGTTTGTGGATTACTCTCCAATTGCTAGGGAATGTGCAAAACAAAGTCTCAAAAACCTTAGATCTTTAGTTTAATGGATTAGGTATTTGGTTTGTGTGTATTTAAGGTGTTTGTGTAATAATTTTTTTAAAGTAACACTAGGGTTTCCAAGCCTCTCCCTCTCTCTCTAAATGGGAGATATTTATATAGGTCAAAAGATGTACTAAAGCTATAATAGTTTTGGTTGCACTTCATTCATGTCCCATAATAGACAAAGGCATTGAAAATTTTAGAATTAGGGTTTCAAAGTGGTCTATATGACCAAGAGTTGGGCCATACAACCAAGATGTTTATAAGGGATAAAGTTCTAAAAAGTTTTATGGGTTTTGGTTATTTACTTAGTTGTACAACCAAGTAATTTGTTGTACATCTAACTAAATAATGATTGAAATAATTGGACTTTTAGGCTTGGTTTGGTGTTTGATCCAAGGCTTTTTAGGGTCTTTATTCTTATTTCTTTATAATTCCTCTTTCATTTTAGGGAATAACTCCAATAGTTTTTATCATCAACTTGCATCTTAGGGCCAAAAACCCGATGTTTATAGACTACCATGCAACTAAGCTTTGAAATCAGCATCATTAGAGATAGAGACATTGGTAAGGAATATATGGTAAATATAGTGATTAGTCCAAGTGGCCTTGATTTTATCAAGGAATTGTTGGGTATAGGATCCATTAGTGAAGGAAGGGAGGAAGCCCATCATGTCTTATAGGGCCTTGAATTGCCAATGGACTCTAGTCAAGTTGTAAAAGGTGTTAGATGACAAAGTAAACATGATCACACACCCTTCATAAGTTATAAAGGTGACTCCAATCAACCTCCACTAAGGACAAGTCCAATAAATGTCAAAATCAACAATATGAGACAATCATTCAGTCTATTCAACTATGGTATAAGCAAGCCTCGATGGACAATGGTGTGAATGATGCTGTGAAAATAACATCTTGCATCCATAGTGGGAGCATCTTATAAACCCAATTTCTCTTATAGCCATATATAAAAAATAAATAAAAAAAAGAGCTTGTAAGGTGAAAATCTAAGAGGGCATATTCAGCAAAAATGAGCAGCCTGTTGGATTGAAAATTCACAATAGCAGTCTAGGCAAAAGGTAGGAAAGTAAAAATAAAAATAAAAATAAAATAATAAAATAGAAAATAATAAAAAAAATAAGGTTGCAAAAGACACTTATACTTGTAGAAATAATGAGCTACTAGAGAAAGAGTCATTATTGCCAAGAGATACCCTATCCAAACCTATAATGGTCTTACTAAGAATTGTAGGGCCTGGTATCTTCCCCAGCTCAATTTCTTCAATGAAATGTAGAATTTGTAGATTTATCTCTGCATCTTGTCTTTGCAGTAGAAATTCTCCCATCATGATAGCCTTTAGAATGTGGGCTTATGTTGTCCAGGTATGACCTCAAAAGGATGAAAAGCAAGAAAAGGGGATGTGAAAATCTTCTCCCCACCCAAGGTGTATACGGATACTTCATAATATCATAGGTAGTGCGACATTGCAATTCGGTCGACACCCATGATTTGACAATTAAGAATGTCACCAAATTCTTCTAGCAGTGGATAAATCTCAATATCTTTGAAGTGAAAAAATAAGTAGTGGGATCCCATAAACCACAAGCATCCCGAAGAAAATCTGTGTTAATTCAAATATAGAAAGATAGCGAAGGGCTTTAAAGTCCAATAAAGGTAAATTGAACTAACTCTAAGGTAGGAGAGACTTCAAAAATGCTTTAGCTATGGTGAAAAACATAAAAATGGCATATATAGATGTGAAATTTAAGTATAGGGTATTTATAAAAGAAAGAAGAGGTGAATGGTGCATGGCAATTGTGTATAGTAGCACATGGTTGTTCAAACTATTTAAGTTATCTATACAAATAATTATTGGTCTATATAGACCCTATACAGATAACTTAATTATGTTATATGTTGTACAAACTTAATTATTTGTTTATACAAACCCTATGCAAACAACTTAATAGTTATGTATAACCCACTTTTCCTATAAAATTTTTGTCAAAGTCTCCCCTACATTTTAGGCATCCAAATTGTTTCACATCTATTTAAAAAGACATATACATCTATAGATAAGCGAGAAATCAAACCATTGCACAATCATATCACAAGTCAAGTATCAAGGCTAAAATTAGGAACTAATATCAACAAAAGTATCATCGTTCAATAAAATTGCATTAGAATCACCTCCAAAGTTAATGCCCAAACTATCTAGGACAATATCCAAAAGAAGAGGTATGAGTGCCATTAAATTTTGGGGTTACACTTGAACGAGTGAAGTCTTGCTTGTGACTTCATCTTTTGATCAATCAATGGGGGGATTGAGTAGACGAGGATCATACATTGGTAATAACCCCTAAATATGGCTCGCTTTTGGATTAATGAGGGATCCTTTAGGCCTTTTCCAATATGGTGGTCAAAGGGAAACTAAGATAGGATAATACGTTGGTATCATCCTTAATGGAATATGGAGTCACCACCTGATTTTGGCCCAGATAAGAATATGAGCAAGGCAAAATCTAAACCTAGCTAAGTCATTTAGAACGCCTAATTCATCTTCAGACCATCTAAGATCAAGTTCAAAAATTAGGTACAACTTGGGAAAAGGTTAGGCACCCTTAAATTGCATGGATATTGTGATTTGGCTTTTAGACATCTTTGGTTCACTTTTTACCATTTTAACCTTATTGTTAATTAGTTCAGTTAACACCCATAACATGTTTCAAGCCTAATCCAACCAATCACACTAAAGTATCATCATAACCTATCTCAAAAGGGAAGGGAGTCATGCAACATGTAAGGAGAGATCATGTGTTTTAATTAAATAATTAAGTATAACGGGACTAGTCACATCCTTCAATCACCTACACCAGAAAGAGCACATGTTAGTGATCATCATAATGACAAAGCGACAAAAGTATAGGACATAAGATGAATACAATTGAATACAGAGTCCCACCCATAATCTCTAAGTTAGGGAACTTAGGCATGTTTTTAAGTCCATCATTCCTCATTCATGACAAGGTAATATCACAAAACACACAAGAGGCATAAAACAGTATAATGCATGAACAATGTGGAAATATGAAATATGGTGTTCACGAGGTACGTTTGAAGGATAAAGGCAAAGCCTTAGGCAAGGATTAGAGTCACCAATTTGGATTCCTAGGATCAAGGGATCCTCATCCATTAACACTCATAAATCTTCGTAATATCCTTAAAACATCCATAGTTACTAAAAGACCTAGGATATTAATATGGTGTAAACATAAACCCCCCCCCTCTCCCCCACGAAGCCATTAACACAAATACTTCATTAAAAACATAAGAATCAATCAAAAAGAGGGGTCATTGAATGACAAACTCTCCCCTTAAAATGATCAAAATAACCACATAAATAGGAAAAGAATATGATCAAGCTAAGGAGCTAGTCATCCTCTCTTGGTGGTGAAGATAAGACTTATAACAAAAGTAAAAGGAACATGAATACACTATAAAACCATGGGGTTTTTGGAAATGATGGATTCCATATCCCAATCATGTTCATGAAAACCATAACACAAACATGCAAAGAATTGAAAAGAGAAGAATATGAATAAGGTGAGTTAAAACTGTTGTAAATAAGTATAAACCCTTTGCTCTTTGATCCTTACTCTATTAAATGAAAGAATAAGGATCATAGACATAAGCCTAGCCCTATTCAATTGTTAAAGCTCACAAAGAAACCATAAAAACCCTAAAAAAGCAAAGGAAAATGAAGAAGAGAAAACTACTACTCCACAGTTAAAGTGGGTTGTACAGAATACATACCAACTAGTGGTTTGGACCACCTACTTAATGGTTTGTACATACCAAAAAAAGGTTTGTACAAATTAATATTACTGAGAGTTTTTGAAAAGGAAGATAAAAAAAAAAAAGAGAATAAGAGGGAAAGGAAATTAGGATTTTAGATGGTATTTTGGTATGCTTTGCCATCAACGGTAATAGTATTAATGGATTATCCTCCAAAATGTTAAGAAATATGTAAAATATAGTCTCAAAAGCCTTAAAAGATACTTGGATATAAGATGTGAGGAGTTAGGTGTTTAGGGTTTGTGAGTCATAATTTCAACAAAGCAACATTATGGTTATCCAAACCTTTTCCCTTTCTCTAATAGTGTGGTATTTATAAAGGGAAAAGGGTGCACTACAGTTGGAATGGTTCTGATTCCACCACATCCAAGACCTATATTAGATAATGGCCATGAAAGTTTTGGAGTTAAGGTTTTCAAATGGTCAGTACAACTAAGGAGTTAGTTGTACAACCCATTAGTTGGTTGTATAACCATTTAGTTTATAGGGGAGGAGATTCTAGTATGTCATATTATCTAGGGTTTGGTCGTTGATTGTACAACCAGCTAGGTTGCTTATATAACACCATTTAAAAACATGGTTAGTAGAGTTGTGCTTTGAGGCCTTATAGGCTTAGGCTTGGTTTGTGGCTTAACCTAAGCTTTCCTGAAGCCTTAGTTCTTCTTCCCTTACAATTCCTTTTGTATTTTAGGGAATCATTTTACTAATTTTTATCATTAGGCTCATATCCTGAGATCTAAAATTTGATGCTCAGAAGGGAGATTTTAAAAAATTACCCAAATAATCACCCTACAATATCAAAAGTCATCTAATAGTACCAATATGTCTAATAAAGTGCAAAAGAAGAAGCAAAATGCTAAGGCTAAATGGCAAGTAACAACCAATAACTCAATCCTTCTCCTCCTCCTCATCCCCTATAATGGCGGCAGCATACTCAATTGAGTATGAAGGTGCTTGAATTGCCATCCTTATTATCTAGGCCTTAGCCTTTTCTAGTTGGTTCTATGTATCCCCCAATTCCTAGGTTAGATGTTAGACCATCTCTTACAAAACCCATAAGGGTTAGGATGGATAGGCCATAAGTACACACACGAACACAACCATAAGATGCATACATGACTTGCATTTATTTTACTAACTTGGATCTCCTGAGTCTGTTGAGTGATAGTCCTTTTGAGCACAATAATGAGGTTGAACATGGCCTTAGCTTAGACATAGGAATTTGCAAAAGAGACACTACATTAAAAATAATAAATAATCAAAAACACAAGAAACATATGGCAGAGTTACACTTATATGAATAGTGCCAGCTGGTTTGAAGGTGCTTGTTGACCTCATGATCTTTAAAGCCATTATTAAGCTAATGAGGGGAGGTTGCACATGTCTCTACTAGACTGTCGAGGAATGGATCAAGCTTGCTGACCACTACTAGCTCTAACCCACTAGCTCTAAAAGTGTTGGCCTCTTTATAGCCCCTAATAATAGCAGTAGGCTTGGTAGGCCTTCTCTTTGAATGTGTTGTGATCCCTCAAGTACCACAATGAAGAACTATGCTTATGTGAGCTTAATGGCATGGGAATGCTTATATGACTATCTCTACCACTAGAATCATCCCTAGAAGAGCCCCAACCATCTATGTTTGACACTCGATGCCACCCATGATGAGTTGCTCTTTCATTAGGAACTTCAAGGCCTATTAGTACTCCTCCTTCTTTATGTCTGTCACCCAAAACATATCTATGGGCTGATGTTAAAGTACAAATCATGCATCTAAACCTCATGCCATGAAGCACCATCTTCTAGAGATACCACTCTTAGATTAAGGGCCCTACTAGTAAACATCACCCATACCAGTAGCCCTTTGCCATGGTGACCTCAGACTGCCATATCTCGATAAGCCCCCTTCAATCCAATTGCAGTTATAAGAAGAACAATGGATAATAGTTCTATCACCATAAATATCTTACCAAAACTCATAAATAATATGAAAATTGATGGTTTATTTTATTTTACAGGCTAGACATATTTGATCTAGGGTCATGGTGTTCAAGCCGTTACACTTAACCCTAATGGATGACTATAAGAGACATGTAAAACACTACCTCACAAAGTAAGGATAGTAGTCATTCATGTCCGATAAAGGGTTGTCACCTTCAAAGAGCGTTGGTTCTATGGCCCATGCCTATAAAATAAAACATAACATCGGTTAAATGATAATAAGTAAAGGGAATAAACAAGTGAAGTCAGGAAAACTCAAGAAAGTAAGTTACCATAAACATGTGCCAAACATTGCCCATGTAAGATAACCCTAGACTGCAATAATCAAGGAACTTATACAGATGTGCAAGTGCCACTGAATCCTTATCAAAATAATAGATGAGGTACAAGTCCTTGAATGCTAGTAGCAAGCAAACCTCGATTATATCTGCAAGAGTGCCAAAAAGTGTCCTTAAAAGATTGTATTGGAGAAAACACTAGGCCACTTAGTTGATAAACTCTTATGAGCTATCACCAGTAATAGTAGGAGCCTCCCTTTTTAAACTAAAGCACTTAAAAAATATATTGACCTTCATTTTAAGGACACATCAAAAGAGGTAATAAATGTAGCCTCTCTACAAGATTGAGTGGTACATGCAGACATCTTTGGGTAAAAGGATCCCAGAGTAGCAAATCCCAATTGTGAAAGTAAAATCCCCAAGAGCAAAGGTGACTCCCTAATCTACGGTAGATGGAAATATGGGTAGTGTCCATCCATCACTTAGTTAGTACCTGAATCATCATCATGCCACTTTAAAGAGGCTTATCTACAAGTGTCCTCAAGAAGGGCAGCAGGCCAGTCTCCTCTAGGCAAGCTATCACATAAAAAGGCAACTCTCAAAGCTAGACATTAACTAGAGTGATAGATCTGCCACCCTTATTAAAGGAGACATCACCCTGCAAGGAGTAGAGAAAAATTAAAATTCCATAATAAAAATAAACAATAAGGATTAAAAGAGAAAAATCCAACCAAGCATGATAAAAAAGAAGAAGAAATCATAGCAATATGAAAGATCATGATCAAACACGCAAATCGAGAAATAATGTCACTCAAGGAAATAAAACAAAATAAAAGGATCAAACCACAAAGTTCAAATATGTGAAATCTAGACATTTGTTAGAGTGTCGGATTTGCCTCCCATATTGAATGAGACATCACCCTACAAGCAATAGAGAAAAAAATTAAAACTCTATGACAAAAATAAATAATAAGGATCAGAAGAGAAAAATCCAACCAACCATGATAAAGCGAAGAAGAAATCATGGTAATATAAAAGATCATGATCAAACATGCAAATTAATAAATAATGTCACTCAAGGCAATAAGACAAAACAAAAGGATCAAATCACAAAGTTCAAGTATGTGAAATATTTGATTTCATGAAAAAATAATAAATTTATGTATTTTTCATATGCAACTCTTTATAAAATATAGAGAACTAGAAACTAGGAAATAACCAATCGAGCAATTCGTGAAATTTAATAGAAAATTATGAAATTAATTTTTCTATAAAAAAATCATGAGAATTTAAAATTTGGTTTAACAATTATGCATATAGAGTTCACAAAGTTAGCACAATTCAATTCAAATCTCAATAGAAAATTTGTAAAATAATAAATAGAATTATCTAACTTCACAGGCATGTGTTTCAATTTTTTATTGTCATTTCATAAACAACTTAGGTAATTTTTGGCACAATTCTCAAGAAATTAACACTGCATGCAAATCGAGGCAATAAATTGAGTGGTAGCCATATAAATTTTAGAATTTGAAAGGTAAGTGTCCTATAACAAATTTTAAATATTTTTAAAGCTAACCTAATGTTCGCATGTAGAATATAATTTAAGGATAGTTCCTAGAAACTAAAAGTGTTAAAAGCATAGGAAAAGTATAATTAATTAAAAATAACTAATTACAGAGAATATAGAAGTGGGCCTACCATACATGAAGTTGGCCCGACTACATAATAATACAGTTCATACATAGTAGGCATGTCTCGGTTGAATCAAGAACCTTTAGGCAAAACCCACATTAGTGAAGAAGCCGAATTAAAGCCTTATGCAACCTTAAGTTGCCTAAGCACATTGTAAACTACAGCCTCAACCTCAAGAAAATCAACAATGGCATCAAACATGGGGTCATCAAATTTGGCCATCATAACTCTAAAAGTAAAAGGAAAGACCTAGAGCTAGTCTAGAGAATTTGCTAGAGAGAGGGAAATAGAGAAAGTAGAAGAAATAGCATAAATGAAAGTTAAGGTCAGCTACAACCCTTATATAAGAGGGGTGGTCTATATAGATAACTAGTGCCCTATACGCCTTGATATTACAGTGCACACCGTATCATACAAAGTAGTCCATCAAGTTGGCTATATAGACAAGGCCTTTATCTATACAAACCATCAAGTCCCTATAGAAGAAGAAAGAAGGAAAAGAAGGGAAAGAAAGAAGGTTTTTGATGAAAATGACCAAATTACCCCTCGACCTCTATAAAGCTCAAAAAAACAATTCCAGCCTTTAAATTATTTAGAAAATTACAAATTTACTCTTGAATCACCAAAGTTCACTCCTCAAGAATGTTAGAAGGACTTCCAAAGCAAAATTTGCATTAAGAAAGATATTCCAAACAAGTTTTATCCCCAGTAATTGCCTAGGCTACTTTAACCTTAAAACAACTATCCAAGTGTAAATTCATTTGCAATAAATGCTAGAAGGACTATAATGACACAAAATCATTCTAACGAATGATGTAAGAAAGTCTTTAAACTAGATTCCCTTGCTAGAATAGTTGAGACACGACAAGCAAATTCAAGAATGTTACTAGCTATAAAAAAAAAAAGTTAATGGGCATACAAATAACATTGTTACTTACTAAAGGATTGTAAGAATAACCTTAGTACCTTTTAAAGAGTTGCTAAGACTCTAGTACCCACTAAAAAGCTACTTGGATGCTAATATCTAGTATAGGGCTACTGGAAACATACAATCCATGCTGGTACCTGCTAGAGAGCTACCAAAATAAACTTAGTACTGACTACTTGGTAAGACACTTCCAAGACTTTTGTGCCTGCTTTGAAGAATTATATCCTTGAATACCCTTTTCTAGTGTTTACATTTTAGCATTACTTTTGTTAGTCTTATTAAAATGAATATTTTTAAAATATCATTTTTCAAGCCTTACAAAGCTTGGGACAAATTATGAGCACCAGACTCTTATCCCTAAGATACAAGCCTAATGATGAAAATTATTAGATTTTTCCCCCAAGAATGTAAGGGGAAGTTTCAAAGGAAAAAGAATAAAGCCTAAAGGAAGCCTTTGATTAAGCCAAAGCCCAATAAAGCCAAATTAAAAGTAATTTTGCCACTATTTAAGTGGTTATACAACCATATTATTTGACTATATAGCCAAGGTTGAAACCTTAATAGGCAAAAGGTTCTAGAACTTATGCCTTACCATTCACATGGTTGTACATCTAATAAAAAGGGTTGAGCAAATGACCTCTTTGCCATATAGATAGCTTTAGAACCCTAATTCTAGAATATTCTTATCTCTTATCTATTATTGGTCAATAATAAAATGAAATTAGAGACATATTAGCTCTAGTTTATTCTTTCTTCATTTATAAATACCCTCTATTTTTGAAGGAGAAAGAGCTTGAAAACCCTAATGTTTCTTTATTAAAACTACTACTCAAATCACCCTAATACACAAAAACCAAACACTCTACTCCTTTACACAAAGATCCAAGGTAGCTATAAGGTATTTGTTACTTGCATTTACATACATACCTTTGCATTTTAAAGGATTAATCAAATAATAGTACTCTGAGGGCAAGAGAATCATCAAAGAGCATTCAAAGCATCTAGTGGCCTCCATTTTCTTCCTCTTAATTCTTCTTTTAATAATTTGAAAATCCAGTGATAGAGGGTTGTATAAACTAGTTTATGGTCTGTATAGACCTCTAAGTAGGTTGTACAAACACACTAATTGGTTTGTATTACCCATTTTAATTAAAATAGTATATTATCTTTACCTTCTTCTTCACATATTTTCCCTCTTTTTTTATGGTTTCTTAAGACTCTTTGGGAGCTCCAATGATAGAATATGGAGTGGTCTCAAGACCCATGACCCATATTCTATTAATAAATGGAGCTATGACCAAATGAAATTTTAAACATCTTTGTCTCTATAATTTTTTCCCTTCTTTCTATGGTATATTTTATTTTAATAGCGTTATGACAATTATTGAGAGATGGATTTGTCATCCCGAGGACTTTATGAGTCATTGTGCTTATTTATTTTCAAATTAATACAAGTTTCATATGTCCAAACCATCATCATAAAGGAAGCATGGTTAGATACCTAGCTAGTCCATTCATCCTACTTTCTAGAGAGCTGGTCATTTAAATAGGGTGAAAGACTAAATCTTAAAGACCTCCATCACCATCACATTTTTATGATTAATGCATTCTACATGTTATTGACATTTTGAAAGTTTCCTTTGTGAATGTACGGGTATCTTAATCTTAAAATGGTTAGTGGTGCCACCTTAGCTCTTTTGAGCAATTTTGGCGAGAGAATGCAACCATTCTAAGATCTTTATATGATGATTTTATGAATTCCCTAGGCCACTACTATCCTCCATATGCACATTCATGCCATATTCATTTTATGTTCCATTATTTATGATCTTATGTTTATGCTTTGTTTATTGTTATTATCATCTCTTATGTTCATGTTAGGGTTGTGTTGATTTTAGACTTAGAAACATGATTAGGTCCTCTTGACTTTGAGGAAATTTGGTGAGATTCCTTGCTTAGATGCATTTCATCATGTTTGATTATGTTATTTTATCTTTTTAATGACCACTAACATGTGTCTTCTTTATGTGTTGGTGACTAACCTCTTTCCTAAGTTGTACCCAATTTTTAAACCTAATCTCTAATGGGTGAAAACAAATTAGGTCTTTTAAATGACTTATATAGGCTTATAATTTGTCTTTACGAGATTCTTATCTTAAATAAAGTCGAGTGGTGACTTCATATTCAAATAGGAGTGATACCAATGTATCGTCCTGCCTTGGTCCCTCGTTGACCACAACTATACAAAAGAAAAAGGGCTTTTATCTTCTAAGAAGCCTAAAGGATCCCCCATTGAACCAAGACACATACCATTGTTAGGATTTTATTACTAATGTATGACTTTCATCCTTTTGATCCCCTATTGATAAATCAAAGCTAGGGGTCGCAAGTAAGATTTCACTAGTTCGAGCTAACCCCTAAAACCATTGTGACACTCATAATATTATTTTATTTCTTAAAATTTAAGGTGATGTTAATGTAAGTTTAAGATTTTTAAATATTGGAATGACGTAATGAAAGTTATTCGACTAGGATGGTTAATCCTAAGTCTTAGACCTTTTTTCATCTTGACAAAGGAGATTGATTAATCCTAATGTTTCAATTAAGTGTTGTTTTGTATATTTAAGTTAGTTTTTCAAGTGGAAGTTGGATGGAGTTCATAATGTTTAAGAAGGCAAAGCTCATCCAAATTCGCATTCAATGACTTATAATTCGCGATTGCGACCTAGCTCAAGAACAAGGTGAAACTAGGCCAGACGAATTCACGGACATCATCGCTACTACGACTCATCCAAAGATGGGAGTATCAAAGTCACAGCTAAATTTACGGTCCCTGTCGCGTCTTGGTCATGACCGCGACTTTCATAGTGATTGAGGAGGGAACCAAGTCTACAACCACAACATGCTAAGTGTCTCAGCTATCCGTTTGAGAAAAAAAATTGCAAGGGCAACATTTTGGGTAGCAACGGCAAATCAAGAAGATGAAGATTGTATTTCAAATAGAAGAATTTGTGTCATGAGTCGTGCCCTGTACAAAGAATAATCACCACTGCGACTTTTATGGGCAGTTAGAAAGCAACGACTATATTTTCCTGATGGACCAATGAAGAGATGACACGTGGACTAGCCATTAGACACAAACGAGGTTTTTTGCCACAATTTTTGGCTCCCGCATGGAAATTTGAATATAGTGATCTTGAATACTCAGTAGTGACTGCTACTCTCACTTGTCATGCAATTAATGCAGAATCTACCTAGCATGATTTGGAGATTTAATGAGCTTCATAGTGTAATGTCTCTTTGGTGGGTATGAGCTATAAATACTCTGCCAAATAGATGAAAATAAAAGAGAATTCATTAACAAAACTCTTGTAGTTTTTACACTCTTCTTTATCCTCATTTTAATTTTTGTTTAAATACCAATTCAACCCCCCTTATTGGTGCCTAAGACCAATAAGTGGTATCAGAGTCAAGTCTCACATACAAGCCTTAGTTGGGTGAGCAAAGTTCATGGCACAAGAGGGAATCCACTCACACGTCAAGCCCTACATTGATGGATTTGACTATACTCATTGGAAGTATAGGATGGAGATTTATCTTGACACAAATGTAGTAGATCTTTGGGATGTAGTTGTTAAAGAATGGAAGCCACCCTCTAAAGTAGTAGAGGGAATTGAAGAACTCATTCCAAGGGAAGACTAGATTAAAGCTCACAGGAGGTCAAATGGTAAAAACAAGAGAGCAATGACCATTCTTCTAAGCTCTCTCTCTAGGGAAGAGATTAGAAGAGTGCAACATTGCCAAACAACTCATGCTATTTGGAATACTCTTGACAACTATCATGAGGGCACAACACTGGTTAAATCAAGTAGATTAGAGATGTACGTGACAGAATGAGAGCTTTTCATGATGAGAGGCCATCAAAGCATCATCAAAATGATGAATAAAATCCTATCCATCGTCACTAATATGAAAAAATTAGGAAGGACTCTCACTAACTATGAGGTAAACATAAAAATCCTTAAAACCCCTCCATCAGATAAGTTTGGTGTAAGAGTGTGCAACATTCAAGAGTCTAATCTGGAGATTAGGAAGGTTCCTATGGATATGTTGATAGACAAACTCTTAACTCATGAGTTGGCCTTACAAAAGGATGAGCAAATGAAGAAACTAAGGGGCCAAGGAGAAAAATTAGAAAAAGAAAGAAAAACCTTGGCACTCAAATCCTCAACAAAGGAGAAAGAGGTAGAAACAACCTTTAGTGATGAAGAGAGTGACAAAGAAGAAGAAGAGCTAGCAATGCTCTAAAAAAGGATAAAGGAGTTAATTAAAAGAAGAAAAAAGAGAAGAAGCTTCAAGAAGACAACTCCTAATCCTGGAGAGAGATCCAATGAAGTCACTTGCTATGAATGTGGCAAGCAAGGCCACATCAAATACGATTGTCCCAAAATAAAGAATAAGAGATGGGACAAAGAGAAGAAGAAGAGTTTCTCAATCACTTGGGATGATAACTCAAGTGAAGATGGAGAAGACTGAGAAGTTGCCAACATTTGCTTCATGGCATAAGAAGACTCTCTAAATGAGGTAAGTACTTCTTCCCACTCTCATTCAGATTTAAATGATTTTGATGAGATAGATGAAGAGTTTCTAGAAGTTCTTACTATGCGATGTGACAAATATAAGTCACAAATGAAGTCTTACAACAAAAATGTCAAAAATTAGAGGATGATTATAAATCCCTCAATGATTTTGTAAGCGAATTGAGAGCATCAAATAATGAGCTCAAGAAATTTATGGAAAATCTTTCTATATCATCTTCTTCATTGGCTTCATTGAGAAAAAAGAATGACTCTCTAAAAGGAGAAGTCATTAAGCTTAGAAGTTCAATCTCTAAATTCCACAAAGGGAAGGAAGCCTTGGACACATTGATTGTGTCTCAAAGACCACCATTGATTAGATATGGTTTAGGATTCAATTGAGCCTCCTCATCATCACATACTACATTTGTTAGAGGTTCAACACCTCAAACTTTAAGTGTTGAGGTAATTGGGAAAAAAAGTGCTTATAGCACTATGCCTCCTAAGCCTAAGGGCAAAAGGAAGGCTCCCCAAAGCTTAAGATCTAAGACTCAAAGAACCAACCATGCCTATATGTATAACAAAAAGCATGCTCACACTTACAAACAATTCTCTACTACTTCTCATCATATATGCACATGCATGCACTCACATAATCAAAGTATGAGAAGGCTTCCTACTCATATTAAGTTTGTGCATAAGAGAAAGACTCACAAGTCTAAACTCTAATGCCATTATTGCATGAAATTTGGGCATGTTAACATTCATTATTTTATTAGGAAAGCTCACTTCAAATTAGAGGACCCTTCAACTCCTAACCTCCTAGGACCCAAGTATGCTTGGGTACCTAAGAAAAGGTGACTTACTCTTATTGTGTAGGGGAGTGTGGTAGCCACCAAATCAAGCAATTGGTATGTGGATAGTGGATGTTCCAAGCATATGACTGAAAATAGAAAGCTATTCACGAAATTGAACAAAAAAGAAGGTGGAGATGTCACATTCGGTAATAATACCAAGGGTAAGGTAATTGGTATTAGAACCATTAGTAAGAATAGTTATTCCTTAACTGATAATGTTTTATTAGTTAGTGGCTTACAACATAATTTGTTAATGTAAGTCAATTGTGTGTGACAAAGGTAATAAAGTCACCTTTGATCCTAGGGAATGTCGAGTCACCACTTTAGTGGATGATGAGGTTATTTTCAAGGGTGAAAGGAAAGGCAATACCTACTCAATTGACTTAGACAATTTGGCTAACCAATCTTTT
>CATIWR010133566.1:0-39741 GCA_949677035.1 Omphalea diandra | reverse complement strand
TAAGGTATTTAATTTTTATATGCTTAGAACCACTTGAACTCTTAGTTTTCTTAGAAAAAAACACAGCAAAATTATTATCACAATAGATTTGAAGAGGTTTAGCCATAGAATCAAACACAAGCAACCCTAAAATAAAATTCTTCAACCATATAACTTGTGTTCTAGCACCATAACAAGCGACAAACTTAGCTTGCATAGTAGAATAAGTTGTAAATGTTTGTTTAACACTCTTCCACGAAAACAGCACCACCAGTAAGTATAAAAATATAACTCGAAGTAGATTTTATATCATCTTGATAGCCTGCAACATCAGAGTCTGAATACCCTACTATTTCAAGATCAACTGCACCCTCACCATCACCACCTACTTGAACAGGAAGCCTTATCATCTTTTCATGAGATGAAAGTAAAGGAATGGTTGCAGTTTCACTTTGTACATCATGAATAAGTGGTTGAGAAATGTCTAGATCGACAACATTCATCTCTAAAAAACTTCGCAGTCATGGGCTTTATAATCCTTATGTCATGTGTAGGACAATAGAACTTGTATCCTTTAGGATGGGTAGGGTACTTCATAAAGTAACAACGAGTAGTTTTAGGGTTAGTCTTTTTTTTTATTTGAATTATGTATTATAACCTCAACAGGACAACTCCAAACACGAAAATGGTTCAAACTAGGTTTTCTACCAGTCCACAACTCAAAATGTGTTTTAACTATAGATTTACTAGGGACACGGTTCAAAATATAAAAGACAGTTTTAATAGTCTCACCCTATAAGAATTGAGGTAAGTTAGATCTACTCATCATGTTTTTCATTATATCCTTCAAAGTACTATTGCGTCTTTCACTGACACCATTTTCTTCAGGACTGCCAAATATAGTATTTAGGGCAATTATTCCACACTCTTGCAAATATTTAGCAAACGATCTCATATGTTGCCTAGTCTTATCATATTTGCCATAATATTCACCTCCACGGTCAGACCTCACAATTTTAATAAATTTTTCTGATTGTTTCTCAACCTCAGTTTTGAAATTTTGAATATCTCAAAGGAATCAGATTTCTCTTTTATCAAGTATAAATAGTCATAACTAGAAAATTATCAATGAAGGTAATAAAATATTTATTCTACAAACAGTAGGTGAATGAGGTCCACTAATGTTAATGTGAATAATCTCTAGAAGATCTGAACTTCCATTAGCACATTTCTTTTTAGTCTTAGTCAATTTTTCCCTTATGCAATCCACACAAAACATCTAGATCCTCAAAATCAAGAGAAAGAAGAATGTTATCTTTCACTAGACTTTCAATTTGTTCTCTAGATATATGACATAAATGTTTGTGCCGCAATGAAAAAAAATTTTCTTTTACTGAGGATCATTTGGTCACAACATTGGCTTCACAAGAAGGTTTATAATCACTAGCATCATCCAAACACATTCTATATAAATTATTTAATAAAACACATTCACCAATCAATTTAGAGTCTAAAAATATATTAGCTCTTTCATTACCAATAGCAAAATGATATTCAATTTTATCTAATACAGAAACAAAAACTAAGTTTCTCTTAAAAGATGAAATATAAAAGGTGTTCTCCAAAATGAGATAAAATCCAGACTTCAATGTTAAACTAACTACTCCAACTTACTTGACATCTATCTCTAAATTATTATCAACTCTAAGGTTGGACTCTTTCTCAGTTGGTTTTCATTTGCTTATGGATTTTTGCAAGGTAATAGCAACATGAACAGTTACACCACTATCAAGCCACCAAAAGTTTGCTGGTACATCAACCATATAAGATTCAAAGCAAACACAAGTCAAAGAAATACCTTCTTCTTGTTTCTTCTTTAGCCAAGCTGTGAATTGAAGGCAATCCTCTCTTATAACCTTCTTTATGATAAAAGAAAAACATTTCACTTTACTATTGTTGGCAATTCCAAAATCATCTCCTTTTTGGTCTGACTCCTACCATGCCATTTAAATTTTTGATTCTTTTTAAGAGCATAATAATTAGGTTTAGACTTACCCTTATCCTTTTTAGGATCAGTCTTAGGTTGTGTCACTAGCATGACAACCTCACCCTTCTCTTTCTTAATTTTCTTTTCTTCAGTATTACATTTGGTTATAAGGTCATTAATGGTTCAAGTAGTGTTTTGGGCGTTATAGGCGGTCTTAATTTGGCTAAATTTAGGGGGCAAAGTATTTAGAGTTTGGTGAACTATGAATTCATCATAAATCTCAAGTTTAAGACTCCTAAGTTTGGTTTAAAGGTGAATCATATTTAGAATGTAATCCCTCATACTTCTATTATGATTGTATTTCATACTGGTTAATTGACTCATAAGAGTCTCAGCCTCAACCTTATCAGATATGAAGTACCTATCTTTTATAGTAGCAAGAAAAACTTTGGCAGTAACATCAGTGGACAAACTACTCATAAGGTATTCAGAAATAGTTTTCCTCATGGCCATAAGATTAAGACGATTAGATCTTTCCTATTTAGCATGTAATTCCTTTTCCTTGATACTACTTTCATGGGTGGGTTTAGCAAGCTCATTCTCATAAAAGGCATAATCTATCTCACTTATTTCCAAAACAAACTGAATGTCCTCTTTCCACCTCTTAAAGTTTGTGTTAGTCAAGAGTTCAATAGTCGCAGTACTATTGTTGAGACTAAATGAGATTGTTTGAGACAAAACGAAAGCATGTATTAAAATTGGATTATGTACAAACTTAAAGTTATAATTTACATAATCTACAAAATTTTGGCATCACTATATATTTCCCTTTGGACAGAACATGCACATGTAATAGAATTTCTAGTTATGAAACACACAATCGAGATCATACTAGTTTTTGAGAAATCTATCCTTTTTGGGAAGACAGACTCTCTAGACTAATGCAATTCTTAACACAAATAATTTCATTTCAACACCCACTCTCATAATCAATGCATCTAACAACCCATTTTTGGCAGGTTATTATATGCATCAATTCAGAATTATCTCTTCACAAAAATAATCCCATAAAATTTGGTGGTAACATTCATATCAACCCATAAAATTATTTTTAATTGGAGATTAAAAAAGCCCAATTAAAATACATACTAAATGCAAATATATACATCAAACTATATAAAGTATCAAATATAATATACTTTAATTTTAAATACATGATTATTATCTCATATATATATACAAATCAAATATTTATTATTTATTTATTTTAGTACAAATCTAATATCACTTAATTATAAATTGATAATATAATTAACTATATATAAACTATCCAAATATTTATATATATTAATAATCATTGAAATAAAATAAAATAAATAAATAAAACACCATGATGAACATTAAAAATAAACTGCCAGTATAATGCCTCACTCAAATATTTTCTAACTTTGCTAAAAGTAAGAAGCACAACAAAAAAGGGTCAACACTCTGATGCTACTAACCCCCACACGCCACCTCCATCCGATGGCCCATAAGTCCACCATCAAATCCATCACCACCGTCCACCTCATCCACCCCAAAACTCAAACCAGTAAAATCATTTCCACACAAGACACGAACCTCATAACACCAGTTTTTGGCAACAAGAATTTATAATACGATGGTAGCAATGCCATTTTTTTTAGACGAAGAGAAGAGTTTTTTTTTAATTAATCCATTTTTCAAATAAAACAAGTAAATAAACTCATGATTTAATTATCAATACAAAATATTTAGGGTTCTAAATCATATACAATCTCAGTCTTTGATACCACATATAAGAATTTATTCAAGATCTAGTACATGAATTTAGAACACCAATTAGTAGTTAAACGTGAACAAATTTTATATTTGTTTGTACATTAGATCTGAAATTATTTTGAGTCATAATATCAACCACTGAAATTAAATACCAAAAAAATATATTAGAAAAATTGAAAATGAGAGTTAAGTCTTGCTCTTCTTTACCTTTTCTCAAAATGGTTACAAATGGGTATAACAGCTAGGGTTAGGTTTAGAAGGCAGGAGAGATGACTTAACTTATTTGTAATAAATTTAACAGGCTCACTCATCATAAGTTCATATTAAATTAAGTTTACACATGACTGTCTTCCATATCGACTCACTAAAGGTGCCATAAACCTACAACCCATTTGATCACTATTTAATTGAGCTTACCCACTAATCAATAAAATATATTATTCAGTCCATTTTATAAAAAATTAAACAAACCAATAGTTAATATTAGCTCACACAAAAATTCTAACAACTATTTGATAAAAAAATAAAAAAATGATTGTATCAAGTCGATTTGGTTCGTTTGATTTAAATATAATTTTTATTTTATTTTATTTCTTTCTAAAAAAGTTTTGATTATTTCAGTTTATTTTGATTTTTAGATGAAAAATTTTGATTAAAAATTAAATTAAATTAGATTAAACCTATATTAAATCAAATTAAGATAATTGAACTTTTTTAAAATTCATTATTTACATTAAAATATATAAAATTTATTAAAAACATGTTATTTACATTAAAAATATTTTAAAATATTATTTAAGAATTATTATTTATATCAAAATATTTTAAAAATTATTTTTAGAATATCAATTTAAATTGAACTGAATCATAATTAAATCAAACTAGATCGATTCAATTTGGTTCAATTTGTAAATTTATTCAATTTAATTCAATTTGTATTTTTTTAAATTTGATTTTCGATTTGATGTAATTTGGTTCAAATTGAATTAAACACTCACCCATAATTGAAGCCATTAAAGTAAAATTTAATCAATGATGTTATGAGTTTTTAATTAAATAGTATTGAAATTATGTCTACAATCATGGATTTATCATTTCCATTATTATGAATTTATAAATATGAACTCCAATGCAAATAAAAATTATTGTAAAAAAAATCTATGATGAACTTTTACCTGCATTTATTTTATTTTATTTTTATCTAGGTGATGTAATTTGTTTTAAATTATTTTTCTCTTGAAAATTAATACATATAAGAGGTTATTCTTTCAAAATTATATATAGAAATTGGAATAGTGTCATGAATAGTGAATTGAAATTGAATTTATATTTTTTTTATATTTGAGGTTTGCGTTTATTACAATTTTGTATTTTTATTTAAATTTAAGAGTTTATTTATCATAATTTATTAGAAGGGTATTCAAATATGGTCTAATTAAGATGATGTCATTTTGCAATTTATAAATGATTTTTATCTTTTTTTCATAGATCCACATACTAATTTTATAATTCTTTAATATTTGAAACTGAAATTTCAAAAAGAGTGTATTTATTTTTTTATTTATTTGGGAGGTACTTGAATTATAATACCAAATGATGGTGATTTGCAATTTATAATTGATTTTTATAATTTTAGTCATTCTATGGACTCTCACACATGAATTTCATAGTTTTTTATTTTTAAACTAAAATTGAGGTTAATTTTATAATTTTATTTATAATTGAGACTTTTTCTTTTTTATCTTTCATTATTTGAAGGTTCTCACTACATAATTTTATTTATGTAAGGATAAAATTGAGATTAGTTTTATAATATTATTCATGATTCATATTTATTTTAGAGTACTGTTTCACGATAGAATTATCAAATCTCATCAAAAGTATTATGGTTTAGTTTTATATTTTTTTAGAAAAATGAAAGCTTTAAAAAGTGTTAATACTTTTTCTACATTAATATACATGACTCTATTGTCTTATGAACTAAATATTAAATAAAAGCTAAAGTATTGTTAAAGGAATTAGTGATCAGTATAAAGAATCAAATTTGATGAATTTAAAAATAAAGTTTATAGGGTCTAATAAATAATATAAGTATGAAATAAGTTGAAATTGAAATAGGCTTATAAATACTGAACTGAAAGTAATTTTGTAATATTTTTATATTTGAGAGTAATTATTTTAAAAGTATTTGGATTATGATCTAAAATGAGTTTATCTTGCAATTGATTTTTATAACTTTGTTTTTTATTATGTAGACAACACATACTAATTTTGTAAATTTATTTATATTTGAGGATGATATTTATAATAATTTAATAATTTAGATTATATTTATTTTTATGATTTGAGAGATATTCGAATTATGTCAATATATATGAATCTGTTGTGTTATGAGCTAGGTATTAAATAAAGCTACAACTGATCAATCTAAAAACTCAAATTTGCTGAGCATAGAAATAAGTTATACAATTATTGCATCTCTTTATATTAGCCTAGTGAATAATATTAGTAGGGAATATTAACTTTCTTTTATATAGCTTGTCTACAATAGCTTTACCCAAGTAAGCTGAGAATGAATTAGTAAGGAACAAGACCTTTACTAGAGATAAACAAAAAAGTAAGCTGATAATGAATAAAGGATGTCCTCGTCTAAGACCTTTACTGGAGACAAAAAAAAAAAAAAAAAGTTAGCAGGTTGGCCATTGTCTAAGACCTTTACTAGGGATAAAAAAGTTAGCAGGTTGGCCATTGACTGCTACTGCATAAGAAACAATAGAGACACATTGCATTATTAATTGGATGAAGTCATCATGCAACCCTATTCTAACCAGAATTTGATAGAGAAATGACCAATTAACTCTATCATATGCTTTTAAGACAGTCTAGTTTAATTACCATTTTGGCATTCTTTGGGGAATTGGGTTTTTGGGAGCATGAAAAAATTTCATAGCCAATTAGGATGTTGTCATGTATGTGCCTACCCTTAGTAAAAATATTTTACTTATTTCTCATTTTTAAATAAAAATGATCATATTTATATTCTCAATTTGTAATTCTTAATGATAATTTTTTGTTAAAGTTATACTTAAAATTTATTTAGTTAATCCATCTTCAAAATAATATAGATTTTGACTTTTACCATATTCAACATATCTTATTATTATTAAATTCAATTGTATAGTTATACATATATTAAGAAATAAATACATTAATTTATAGCAAAAAACTTATTAAAATCGGATTATTCGTATCATATCGTTCATTCAAAAGACATTCACAAATGGATTATCTTCAATAGTCACAGCTGAATTTCTTATTTCATTTAGCATACAACCTTATATAGTTTATCATTTTTTGTTGTTGAAATTTTTATGTGTATATCTTGACAAAATAAACTACTTTCATATATTTTTTAATAATTAAATTTATAACTTCACTTGTAAAAATACATTGTTTTTTTATAAAAAATAATTTCTAACAGGTATGTATATATTGAACAATCCATTACATGAACAGAGTGATTTAAATAATGCAATAATAAAACTTATTATATATCAATTATATATGCATACATAGAGTATATTCAATTTATTTTTAAGTAAAATTATATATTTATGTCATTTATTTAAAAATTCTTTTTATAAGAAATTTGATTTATTATGTTAATTCAATTTGGTTTAATTTTTAAAAATAAAATTGAACCAAACTAAATTAACTAATTTTTTTTAAAAACACCAAATTGAACTAAATTTTAGATTTGATAGAACTGAATCAAACCAATTAGTTCAGTTTATTTTATTGATTTAAACCGGATAATAAACATTCATGGTTACACGTGTTCTTTTATCTTCCATTCAATATTTGATAAAAATTTGGGAACACATTCATATTATGCAAATAAACCAGCTTTATTTTATATGTTATTGTTAGTTTCCCTTACAGCCATGAGGCTTATTCCCAAACTTTCTACATAAACCTTATTAATTTTGTTATCATTAATATTGGTGAAAATTTAGCTATATAAACTTTATTCTCAATTTGTTCTTATTCCTATTAATTAATAACTCTCAATTTTTTTTTTAATCTTTAGCTCTTCTTTTCTTATAAATGAACAATATTGAATTTTACATTATTAAATAGTTTCTAATACAATAATTAATTGTAAGAGTTTTACAATGACACACAAATTGAAATTTCCTGAAAATTTATTTTGGCATTAAAATCATTTTAAATTACAATTATCTATTTTTTATTGTCAACATATTTCTATTTTTTATTAATATGAGTTCAATCCAATTAAATCCAAAATTTCTTTTTAACGAATGTCCAATTAAGTAAAATTTACTGACTTTTTTTAGCACAAAATCTAACCCTGCTTATTATTAATAGTTAATATATATTTAAAATCACAGCTAATTTTAAAATTTTTTAGTAATTTATTCTAACACGGCTTATTATTAATAGTTCATATATATTTAAAATCACAGCTAATTTTAAAATTTTTTAGTAATTTATTCTTGTAATAATACTTTTAGTTTTAAGCTATTTAAGTCTAATTTTTTGGTAAGAAATATAAAAAACTAATCTTTATTTTTTGTTCATTAAAAAATTTATAATTTCTGAAGTAACAAAATTAACTTTTCATATTCAAGAAACTCAAGAAAAAAAAATGGTATCAATCAAAATTTTCAATCTATAAAATTTTTAACTATTTCTCTCTGTTCAAATAATATAATTTTTCTTATAATTTTTTAAAAACTAAAATATAATTTTTTTTATAATTTTTATTTATCAAATATTTTATATCTGATTATTTTCAGTAATTAATTAAAGAATTTAAATTTATAAATCTCAATATGATCAATATACAACACCACTTTTATAATTAAATGTAAAATTATTGATTATACTGCAATTTGTATGTCATTTGAATTAATTATTGAGAATGATTGGATATTAAATACTTGATAAATGAGAAGAATGAAATAAAATTATATTTTATTTCTTAATATAGTTGAAGAAATTTTATATCTTAGTCTTATGGGTTGAGAAAAAGTGTAGAAAATTTTTAGATTAGAAAAATCTGATTGATTTTAATTTTTTCCTTAAGGATCTTGAAAATGCAAATTTAGTTTTTATTATTTAAAAAGTACAAATTATTTTTATCAATAAAAATATAAAATTAGTTTTTATATTTTTAATAAAAATTATAGTTAAATAGTGTAAAAATAAAAATTATTCTAATTAAGATAAAAAGTTTTAATTTTATATATAATTAAATCGCTTAAAAAGTTGAAAAATTTTAAAATTGACAAGAGCACTTTATTGATGCAAAATAAAATTTGAGATCAAATTTAAAAAAATGCATCTAACCATCAGATTTTTTCGATAATTTATTTAAACGTCACATATATATGTGAGGAAAAGTCTAAATTTTGATAAATTATAAATCTGGAGTTGTTGAGTTAGTGGCATGTTATTTATTAATCACTAATCACTTCACAAAAATTTATAATCTTATTTGCAATTTTGTAATGAAATTATTCATAAAAATTATTAAGTCAAATTTTGATATAAAAATATGTAATGAATTAACGCCTTATCCAAATAAAAACTAATAGATCATAAATATGCCATAATAGGTTACCTTAACAAAAGCCAATATAAAGAAGAGAAAATCACAATTTTAATTCTGAATTTTTACATTTATATTCTGTATAAAAAATTCTTTTTAAATAAATAAACTTTAATTTTAATTATAAATCTAGTCTTGGATAGATTATATGTTCTTCGAACATGAGATTTGCTAATGTAATCACCCACATGACATCTAAACTTGAGATTTGTTGATATAGTTATTCATGTGATATCATCCACCTAACCAAATTTAAAATAAATCACAAAAAAATCTTAAACTTTCAAAAAAATTTTCTATTTATATCATGGACAAAGATTTTTTTTTTTATTTTAAATATATGAACTTTTATTTTAATTCTAAGTCAAGCCTCAATTAAGATTAATGCTTTCTCCAAATATGATATTTGTTGATGTGACATCACTTATCTAATTAAAATTATTTTGTTGGATGATTGTATTCATGCAATCACTTTCAATATGATACTATAAATAATTTTTAATTTTTAAATAAAATACAATTTTAATTATTAAAACGATCATCTTTAAAGCCATAGATTATTTTAAGTGAATAAAAAATTATTATAAGGGTAAATATTGATTATTTTAGGCATAGATTGATTTTCTAAAAATATTATTTTTCTAGTATTGATTTTTCTGAAAACAATTGGCTATAGATTATTGTAGCCATAATTTGATTTTTATAATTGATTCAATCTAAAAATTTTTTGTTTTGTGAAAATTTTAAAAATTATACTATTTTATTTAAATTTTAAAAAATAGTTTTCATTATGTTATCATATTGTGCATAGTTTCAACTTTCAAATACTTTATTTAAGTATTATTTATATATTTTTTTAAAAAAAATAAAAAATACTAATTAAACTAAACTGGTCGATCGAATCAACTGAATCACAAATTGGCCAATTAACCAATTCAATTCCTAATCTAATTTTAAAAACATCAAGAAAAATCAAATACTTTTAGAGATGATAATTTTAATTCATCTAAAATAATCTATGTTTCTAGAGATGATAATTTTTAAAAATTAATCTAGTATTTTTATTTAACAATTAAAATTATTAACGACGTTTGTGTTTAAAGTGGTTGCATGAATATATTTGTTTAATAAAATAAATTTGATTCGGTAGGTGATGCCACGTGAATAGTCACGTCAATAAATCTCATATTAAAAAAAAAAAAAACATTTATCCTATATGAGGCTTGATTTAGATTTAAAATGGAAGTTCATGTATTTAAAATAAGAAAAAAATTTACTTAGGATATAGATGAAAATTTTGAAAGTTCAAGATTTTTTTTATTATAATTTGTTTTAAGTTTGGTCAGGTGCATGAGCCACATGAATAACTATGTTTGAAAATTTTAGATTCAAATGTCATATGAATAGTTATATCAACAAATTTCAAGTTTAAAGAAATGTATATACTTTGTTTGAAACTAGACTTGCAATTAAAATGAAAATTTATCTATTAGACTTGCAATTCAAATGAAATTTTATCTATTTAAAATGAAATTTTTTTTATACAAAATATGAAAATAAAAATTGTGATTTTCTCTATAAAGAAATGAAGAAAGTAACCAACAAAGAAAAAACTTTTCATTTAATTACACATTTTATAAGTTTCTAGTGAATGTCTAGACAAGCAACAAACAAATACATATAAACTGATGCAACAAGTTTTCTAAAAAGACAAAAGATAAAAAACTGATGCAACGTGCAACAAACGTTTCGCAAAAGCACACGTAATTGGGATAGCAACAAGTCATCGTGTCATGCCTGGTGTCATCGTCGGAGCGATTGTAATGCCACGTTTTTGCCTTTCCATATTAGCCTCCCAACCTAAAATAATTCCCAATCATAATCGTCAGAATGTAGAACGAACGTCAGTGAAGTTAATTTCTATACAAAAAAAATAAAATCACAAATGATCAATTAATTTCATAATAATGAAAAATACAAGAATAAATAAATAAAGAGCAATGAAAATTTCTCAACATTTCTAATGCTGCCACTGGTTGTTTTTCTTTTTTCATACAAGTTAACTAATTTTACTCTTTTTGTGTTGTAATATTTTTAAATGCATGTCTAAAATTTTATAATTCTCATCAGAGAGTTTATTGTCGAAATATGAGTTACATTAATAATTTTTTTTAAAAAAATTCTCCTCCTATGTTTCTTATATTTTCAGATATTTTATTACAATATTATAGTTCTATAAGAGCTACAATATATAAAAGAGCACCCAAAATATAAAATATAATTTCAAAAAATATTATAAATATTTTAGTCATTGAATATACAACACATTTTGTAGTTATAGACTATTTAGCTATTCTCAACAGCTACGCTCAGAAACGAAGTTAGAATTTTTTTTCAAAGATTAATTTAACAAAATGAATTTTATATATATATATATATATATATATATATATATATATATATATATGAAAACACATATAAAGATGAAAAAAGGATTATAGATTACATAATACTAGTTGTAAAATTCATGTATGCTGCACTATAATTATAATAATAAATTTGAAATAAATTGATTTTTATTTTTAAATAATTAGCTAATTAATTGAATAATTTATTATTATTTATACAAATTATTATCAAATAAATAAAATAATAAGATAAATTTATCAAAATTTAGAATTATATATGAAGGTATTTGTAACAAATAATCGTCTATTGATTCATAGTTTTAATTTTTTGTGATGTAAATTTCTAAATTTATTAAATTTAAATGAAGTAATTTGTAATAATTAACTAAATAAATAATATTATAATTAAAAATAAAATTAATAGATAATTATAAAGTGTCTACACATATGTGGATGTGTGATATTTATAATAAAAGATTAACTATTGATTCATAACTTTAATCTTGTATGACATAATTTAAAGAAAAAATTTATTAAATTTAAACAAAATCATTCTTGACAATCTATTATATCGTCGCTAGTTCTTGTATATTTAGAATTTTCAATACTCAATAAAATTAATTTAAATCTTCTTTGGTTGTTTAGAATTTTTTATTTTTAGATTTTTAAATTCATTGTTCAGAAGTTGTTTAAAATTTTTCAATTTAAGGTTTTCTAATTTTCTATTCAAATTTTTTAATATAATCTTAGCTTTTATTAAACATTTTTATTTTTTAGATTTTTAAATTTTTATTCAATTTTTATATGACAGTTAATTTTTCTAATTTTCTATATGAAATTTTTTTGATATGATAATTTTTTGTGATATAATATAAAATAACAATATATGATTGTAATTATATATAATTATATATTGATTAGAAGAAAGGAATTTCTTGAATGCAAACAAATGGAATTTGAAACTTTGCTTCATATTTCAAATTCAAGCTTCAAGTATGTTGCTTTTTTTTTTTTTTTTTTCTTGTGTCTCTTTTTAGGAAATTAAGTAATTTCCTCACTTCTTGCAATATGAATTACTTTTTTTTCCTTGTCATTTGGACTAATAGGAAATTTTTTTTTTTTTCAAAAACTAAGTAACCAAATGAACACACACACACACACTTATATATATATATATATATATATATATATATAGAGAGAGAGAGAGAGAGAGAGAGAGAGAGAGAGAGAGAGAGAGAGAGAGAGAGAGAGAGAGATTAGAATGTTTGTGATGCAATTGAATTAAAATGATATTTAGAGGTTCAAGATATCCTATGCATATTTAATTTATTAGTAATATGCATTTTGAGATTCCATAATTTTATATCTCTATGTTATAAAGTTATTATACTTTGATATGTATATGTTGAACCTCAAACTTTTATTTTTAGTAACAGTAAGAATTTTGGTGATAAAAAATAAAATTAATAAATAATAATTTAAAGTATAAAAAATATTATTATTATTTACCAATTAAAATCACCAAAGCATAAAAAATAAATAAAATTACTTTTATCAATTTCAATTTTTAAATTTTTGTCCTTTATAAAATATTATTTTTTTAAAAAATATAACATTTTAGTAACTTTTAGATTTCCATTAATAAATTTCTCATCAATTTTATATTTACTATCATGTAAAATTTTAATAAAAAAACAAAAAATAAAAATTTTGGATTCTCAATATGTGTAAATCAAAGTGCATAAATTTAACAATTTTATGATGTGTTTTTTTCATTTTTATTATATTGGAGACGTAAAAAGATGCGCTGCGGGGGATGCGCATCCATGCCCCATTCCTTCATCTGTGGTTGTTCACCATGTTTGTGACCCTTTCTCATTAACATTGGTTTTTAAAACCATATTGGAAATCAAATTGGTTAATTGGCCAATTCTCAATTTAATCACTTTTATTGATTTAGTTCAATAGAATATTTATTTGAAAAAATATATATAAATAATATTTTAAAATATATATAATAATACTTAAAAATATTTTAAAAAATTAAAAAAATATATAATATGATAAAGTAATAAAAAATTATTTTTTAAAATTTAAATTTTGAATAAAATAGTGTAATTTTTAATTTTTTTACAAAATAATATAATTTAAATTGAACTTATTTGATTTGGTTTTCAATTTTAAACGAATTTTCGAGTTTTGACCATTTTTTCGATTTTGATTAATTTTTTAAGTGATCGATTTTTAATACTGAACCAAATCGAATTACTGATTGATTTTCAGTTTTACTAATATGTCCAACTTGTCTGATTTGATTCTAAAAACATTGCTCATTAATATACATTTTAAAGCATAAAATGATTTGATGATACTCGATTAAGATTAATAGTACGATGTTATTGTTTGTTAGCATGCATTGATATTATTGTTAGCATGCACTAATATAATTGTAATTATTAAAATAAAAACTATTTGTTTTTATTGTATATTTATCATAGGTAAATGTGAAAGAGTTATTGGATTCAAAAGTAAATTACTCTAAGATAAAGAAAGAGATATAAATGAAAAGTAAAATAAAAATGCACTAGATTTTTTTTTAAAAAATTTTGAAGTGGAGTTCAATCCTTTCACGTTCCATTTTATCCTAAAAAAAAAAAAAAGCAACTTCCATTTTATAAGCAAAAAGATAAATTACAAATTTGTTGTCTAAACTTTTAATTTTTTTTATTTTGGTGTTTAGATAATTTTTTTTGTTCAATCAAGTATCTGAATTGGTAAAATTATTTTCAATATAGCGTTTTCTCTTATATGAATGAGTTAAATTTATAAATTCATTATATCCATCTAACTTGGTATTAGATTCTATATATTTATTTTAACTAATTATGTATCGAAAATTTGGATACAAAATTTTTTACTTTAAATACAAAATTTATTCATTTTTTTGTTTACTTTATGTATATGTTTGAATAAATTCTATAGTGATAGAAATAAAATTTGTTCAAATATATATAGAAAGTGAAAAAAAAGAACAAATTCTATATTTAGAGTAGAGAAATTATATACTCATACATAATTAATTGAAAAAATATACAAAATTTGATATTAGGTCAGATGTATTTTCATGTGTCAGATACTGATCGTTTAGATTAGGAAAAAATACCATATTGAAAATTATTTTATCAGTTTAGACACTTGAATGGATAACAAAATGTCTAAATACCAAAATTAAAAAATTAAAAAGTTAAGATACCAAATTTGTAATTTACGCTAAGCACAATCGCATAAAATATATTCGTTAAGCACTCATTGATTAACTGGTTTCATCCTTTTTTTTATTATTACTCTTTGTTATTAAAGGGCCAATTTATAATGATAATTTGTTTAAATAATGCTCATTTATATATATATATATATATAATAGTTAAGCATCAAGGTGAAATTATTATGTATAATTAAGTGCAAAATCAAGTGGAAGGTAAGGAGGTGGAGTAGAAAGGTGAGTTGGATTTCACAAAATGCTAAAAGAATATAAGTTCAAATCAAAGAGTCCAATTCTCAAATTGGAGCTTCTAGGTATTCCTTATAAGGGCTAACTTTTATCGAGTGTAGATAGTGCATTTCATACCATGACATTTTTATCTTCTAACGAGTGGGGTTCTGTGTTGTATAGTGGTTTGTGAGTTATTGCATTGATGGTGCATTATTAGTGTGTAGCAGGAGTAGTTAGCCATCATTTATGATCGCTTCTTCTAGCGCACGAAAGAGAATTATTAGGGATTGATAGCGTTCATATACTTAAATACCCTATGAATAGACACCTGTCTCTCACAAATAAGACATGTACCCTATGAAAAAATGAACTTCCTATAAAAGCTAGACCTTCATAACCAAACGATAGAGGAACAAATAGTTAAAAAAAATGACTTAAGTATGAACATTAGAAAATCAAGCAACCATACCACTCAGAAAGTTCACTAAAGGATAAGAATAAATAATGTTCAGGTAATATTAGACAGTTACATGGTACATACTTTTTTGAATGTTTTGGGATAGTCAAGACAAAGCCAATAAATATTATTCTTAGCTCCGTTGGAAAGAAATCCAGAAGCAATAAAGGTATAAATATTCATTATCTCTGTACGTTGAAGTACGTTTTTGTTAGGGTTTTTATTATTGTTTACTTACAAACTTAAGCTTCCAATCTCTTGAAGCTCTTTAAGCTCTCAAACTTCTTTTTTCTTTATTGACTTAATTATCAGAGGGATTGTGAGACACCCAACCCAACCTTAACTTAGGCTCATTCATTCCCTAACAGGTCATTTATCCTACTTAGAGATCAAAGGGCCATTAGAGAGGAAAGTTCTTTTGCTCAAGATTTAGATATACAAGAGCTTGTTGAGCATATGGAGAAACTCCAGTGCTCTAAGTACATGTTACAGTTGGAGGTGAACATGGACATAATAACATTGCATCAAGAGCGTATTCTGGTAGGGAAGCTTTTGCCATATAGAAAAATAATGATGAGGTTTCTTAAAACTATTTTGCAAAGGATATGGAGGTTAAATCATAAAGTGGAAATCCATAAGCATAAGCATGAGTTTATTCTAATCTTTATAAGTAAAAAAGATAAAAAAATACATCTAGGGTGAGATGCCATGGCTTATCACTCAATCATTACTTTTATTAGAGGAATGATCAGTTGATACTCCTGTTGAGAAGGTAAAGTTCAATCGATCCCCTTTCTGGGTCGAGATATACAATCTTCTCCCTGACCGTATTAATCTAAACAATGCGAAGGCTATAGGGCACCTATTCAAATGTTTATTGCTATGGAGGAATGTGATTCTATAGTTGGATATCAACTTAATATGAAGATCAAGGTATGGGTTGACGTGCTACAACCTATTCCTATAGGCTTCTTTAAAGATAGAAGTAAGGTTACATTATACCTTTGGAGGAGAAATTGAGTAAATACCTTTCCAGTATGAGAAGTTGCCTGAATTTTGATTCCTATGTCGTTGGTTGGGGCACATTTTACTGTCATATCCGTTTCAAAAGGAGCAAAAATATCAAGACATTTTTGGCTTCACGTCATCTAAAATATAAGACATGACTTAGAAGCTCTATCAATTTAGGACTAATTAAGCTATCAAAATCATGGTACTTGATTAATCAAGATCTCTACATAGGAGCTCCATCTAATGTTCGTGTATTAGAAGGTAAAAAGTCAAGCAAGTTAAGGTTGAGTATAACAATTTAAAAGGAAAACACTAAAAAGTTGGTTCAAAATATCATAAATAACAAAGTAAAAGGTGCAAGAGTATCTAATCAACAGGTTCAAGAAGAAACAAATCGATGACTAAACTCAATCATTGACACTAGCCCTAATTAACTTATCAGTCTTAGAACCAAATGAAGCATTTATGTAGGGGGATAAAGCTTTTAACTTATAAAGCAACTAATCCATCACTAGATGTGGAGCAGTCAGAGGTTAATGGATCTGAGGAAAGTCCACTTGATAAGGAGCCTATATTAATTTGTGGCATTGGTCTATCAAACTCATGGGCCTTGGATTTGAATGTGAGGCAAACCCAACTATTTAAGAAAATTAACAGGCTTAGCAGCTCACTTGCAGGATCAACTAATCTAATTAAATGGGCTTCAGGAAAATTGGGGAAATAAGAAATGAGCCATATGATGGGAGCCTAATGGATTAGGGGTAGGGAACCATAGTTGGTATCTTCAAGAAAAGAAGACTTAAACAATTAGCTCACTCATCCTAGATTTTGTTGATTGAGGAGTTTTCATATTCTAAAATGTTACAAGTAAGAGTTAAATGGGAACGTAAATGCTGGGAATGAGAATATGAGGACTAAGGTTGAAGCTGGTTCATACTCTTTGATCAACTATAGCGCCAGTGGCCCACTTAAAACCACTAAGCAACTGTGAGTTGCATCGCTTAGAACTGTCAAGGGTTAGGACGAACCTGGGTAGTTCGTCATCTTAAAAGCCTTATAAGAGCTTATCACCCTTCATTAGTGTTTATTGCTAAGACTAAACAACTTGGGAGTAAATTGGAACAGTTAAGGAGGAATAAGGACTTTAGTGATGGATCTTATGTTGATCCAGTAGGTAAAGCTCAGGGCTTTGCTCTATGATGGTATAATGATGTAAAGTTGTGAATCCTATCTTTTGCTGGGCACTGGATTCATCTGCATTATAGCATGAATGAGGTTAACTTTGACTAGTATTGCATATTTATTTATGGGGATCTTAATGGTGAATGTATGGAGTGGTTTTTTAAAAAATTAGTAGGCTTAAATCTAAGCAGTATACTGTCGTGGATTATATTAGGTTACTTTAATGCCATCTACCAAACGAAGGATAAGGTTAGAGGTAGATATCCTACTCAATCATAGCTTAATCTGATGCAAAAGTGGATTAATAAATGTTTGATTATGAAGCAGAAATTTATAAGGCCAAGGTTCACTTGTCCAATAATTGACAAGGAGATGCATTAATCTAGCATCATTGATAAGTGCTTTGCTAATTTAAGTTGGAGTTTGTTATTGAAAATGCAATTACCTATCATGGGAGCTTATACGACTCACATCATGGGCCATTAATTCTAATACTCCAAGGTCAAGTAAGAAAGCTACATGGAGATTTCGCTTTGAAGCCAAATGGGTTAAGGAATAATGGTATGGCTATGTCATTCAAGAACCTTGGCAAAATAAGATCCGGGTTTTAAACTAATTCAATCGACCTCAAAAGTTAAAGAAAATGTACTATAAGGCTTTAGAAATGGCACTATAAGGAGATGAGGAGTTTTAGAGCTAAAATAAATGAAGTGATAGGCTAATTGAATCAATTATCAAATTTGAGAGTGATAAATTTGCATGACGAACAAGAATTAGTGAGGCACCTAGATCAACCATAAGAGTCAAAAGAGTAATATTGGCACCAGAGATCCCAAATTCAATAGCTATAAGAAGAAGATAAGAACACTTCTTTTTTCCATGCTAGCACCATCAATAGATGGCAAAATAATCGAATTCTAGCTTTAAAGACAGATAAAGGTTGGATAACCCACCAAAATGTTCTTCAAGTACATATCTTTTTCTTTTAAAATTTGTATAAGAATAAGGGTACGTGTGATGAACAAGCTGTATTGAACTGCATTAGTCCTATAGTTACTACTGAGATGAATGATAATTTGTTAAAGCCACCATCAATGGATGAAATTAGAGAAGTTGTGTTTGGCTTGGGAGCTCTTAAAGCACCAGAGCCTGATGGCTTTCCTGCCATATTTTTCCAAAAATATTAAAATGTTTTAAGTAATGACATTATTCAAGCTATTTAATAACTCTTCTCTAAATTTTTGCTTAAGCAACTAAACTAAATGCACAATGTGCCTATTTCCAAAGTAAAGAAACCATAAACTATAGATCAATTCCAACCCATTAGCCTATGTAACGTTACTTACAAAATTATTGTAAAGATCTTGGTCAATAGGCTCAAACCATTACTACCTCATCTTGTGACACCTCACTAATTTGCTTTTGTTAAGGGTAGTCACATACATGACAACATCCTAATTGCCTATGAAATTTTTTCATGCTCTCAAAAAACCACTTCCCTAAAGAATGCCAAAATGGTAATAAACTAGACGTCTTGAAAGCATATGATAGGGTCAATTGGTTCAAATTCTAGTTAGAATAGGGTTGCAAGATGACTTCATCCAATTAATAATGCATTGTGTCTCTTTTGTTTCTTATGTAGTAGTATTCAATGGCTAACCTCCTAAATTTTTATCCCTACTAGAGGTTTTAGACAAGAGAACCTTTTATTCCCTTACCTCTTCTTGTTCCTCACTAATGTATTCTTAGCTTACTTGGGTAAAGCTATTGTAGACAAGTATATGAATAAAGTTAAGTTGAACCATAGGTGTCCTACTGTGTCTCACCTTTTATTGTGAATGATACCTTGTTGTGTTTGATTGCTTCACTTCATCAAGCAATCCAAGTTAAACAATTACTTCTGGGGTTTTAAGAAGCCTTAGGGCAATTGTTTAACTTTAACAAATCAAGGATTTTAGCAAATCAACTCCTTTTGAGCACTAGTAGAGCATGCAAGCTTATTTCGGAATGACAAATTTACTCATGTAGTGATAAATACTTGGGAATTCTTGCACTCCATGGTACTAAAAAAGGCCAAACCTTTCACTCCATCATTGACAAAGTTAGAAATAAAATTGGAAATTGGAGTCATGCTTTTCTCTCTTTTAGTGGAAGGAAAATGATGGTCAAGGCAGTCTTCATAACTATCTCAACACATACCATAACTTATTTTCTACTATATAGATCAATATGAATTGAACTAGATAACCTTTTTGCCAAATTTTGGAGATCTCAAAGTACTTCCTTTAGAAAATTTAAGTTTTGATACCTAGGATGCTCTAACTAAACCTAAGAGGCTTAAAAGGCTTAGGTTTAGAAGTATCTATGAGTTTAATCTGGCTTTGCTTGCCAAACAAGCATGAAAGCTCATCACAAAATGAAATTCAATTTGGGCAAAAATTATGTGAGCTTTATATTTTCCTAACGAAACATTTTAGGATGCCAAAAAAGGGAGTAATCCCTCATAGGGATGGGAAAGCATTCTAGTTGCTAGATCAATGCTTAATTTAAGGGCTTTAAGGCAAGTCAATGACGGGAAAGGCACATTTATTTGGGATTAGTCTTGGATTCCTATGTGAAGATTGTGCCTCAGAAACTGCTGAAATTGCTGTTTATGTCAAAGATATTGCTGAATGTGTCTAGATTTCAAGTCCATGATTTTAGGAGTTGTTTTGATTTTCTAGCTGTTATTGTTAGTGGCTAAAGTTTAGCTAATTAGTTGCTATTATTTCTCATTTTTTGTTGCAAATTCATCTATTAAAGCTTTTTTCAATGAATAAAATTATCAGTCTTCTGCTTCTAAAACTTTTAGTTCTATAGTATTTTTATAACCATCAGATTGATATCAGAGCAAAAGAATCCATTCTAACTCTACTGTTGTAATATTGTCCTTCATTTAGGAGCTATTTGGCACATTTAGATATTTCCCATGGCCTGTATGGACAATATAAAGCTATATGATCTTCTGATTTACAATAAATCAATTTGAAGGACTGAAGATCAAGATGAGAATTTGCAGCTTCAAAGGAAAGGGGTGTGAAGATTATGCCTTAAAAGCTATTGAAATTATTGTTGAATATGTCAAAGATATTGCTGAATGTGTCTAGATTTCAAGTCCATGATTTTAGGAGTTGTTTTGATTTTCTAGCTATTATTGTTAGTGGCTAAAGTTTAGCTAATTAGTTGTTATTATTTCTCATTTTTTGTTGCAAATTCATCTAATTAGGCATTTCTTAGTCAATAAAATTACCAGTCTTTTACTTCCAAAACTTTCAGTTCTATACTATTTTAATAACCATCATCCTACATTAACTTTCTTTAGATTAACCTCTTCTAAGCCTCAAGATTGTAGTGTCATTAGGGCATATGATATTTTAGAAAATGGGGAATAGGATCGTAGGCCTTTGGCTTTTTTAATCTCACTTAATGAACTTAATGCTATTATGACAACTCCTGTGGGCAACTCACATTTGTTTGATAAATGGATATGGTTCTCAAAAATGGTTTCTTTACTGTGAAGTCAACATAATTTATTTTACAAAAGCATCTTAATGCTACTTCTGCTGGCAACTCTACTTCTATGAGAAATAACCTTCTCTAAAAATACATATGGAGCATAAGTTTGCTGCTAAAATAATATTTATCTAAAAGTTGGTGAGGAATTCCATCCCAGTGGAAACTGTCTTTATATCTAGAGGAATTGACGTTATTAGTCAATGTCCATTTTGTTGGGACAATGAGGAAACATCTGAATATCTTTTTCTTAAGTGTTAAAGGGTTGTTATAGTGTGGTTTATTAGCTCTCTAAGTTACAAACCAACCCTTCAATCCCATGCCAATTTGGTTAATTAGTGGTGTAGAGTTTAATTGATGAATGGAATTTTAAGCCTAACAATCATTTTCAGACTAGGATTGGCTTCCTCCTTTGGAGTATTTAGTTGTCTAGAAATGCTTCTCCATTAAATGCAAAGCATTTTGATCCTGTGGTAGTGGCTAAGCTTGGAGAGACCTTAACTAATGAATTCTTATAGGTCAACAAGCAAATATATGAGAGAAATAGTCATCAAACTAGAATGCAACATTATATACCTAGTACTAATGCGTGTTTTGTTATTTATGTTGCTATATTCTTCAATTGCATCAAAATGAAATGTGCTATCACTGTCATCATTCTTGATAAGCAAAAGAAGATAATCGATAGAGTTACATGTTCTAAAAGGGCCCCCTCTAGATTACATGCTACTTGCTAGGCAGTTTTGTTAGCTCTCAACCTTGCAGTAGAAATCAAGCTGAACAATTTGTAGTCTTTATTAATGATAATTATGTAGTCTACCTTTAAAATTCTATAGATATTGTTCTCCCTTAGGATGTTGAAGGGGGTCTTGTCTCAGGCAAAAGAAAGACTATCCCTGTTTCGGTACATGTTTTTTTATTTTTATTCTGAAGGTCTTGAATAAGCTTGTTGTTTGATTAGTCAAGACTTTTTAAAAGGGTAGTATGCCATTTACTTGGATTTTAAATCCCCCTAATGGTCTTGTAAATCTGTTAGACTCTTGGCATTGGCCTTCTTAATACATTTTCTACTCGACCAAGAAGGTGAAAGTTAAGGGGGCTGACCTCCTAAACTTTTTAAAACTGTTAATTGTGTTCATAATTTTAATATAAAATTATATATTTTGTCTCCTAACTTTCAGAAACTATCATTTTCTTCTATAAATTTTATAAAAGTTTTTCAAAAGTATATATTTAGCTTCCAAATTTTTTTAAAATATATTTTTCTCCATAAATTTTACACATAATTTTCAAAATGATATATTTAGCTATTTAAAATTTACATATTTTATCTTTAAATTATGCATAAAATTTTCAAAATTATATATTTAATTTTTTAACTTTTATTTTCATTTGCCCCTTGAGTAATTACTTATCATGTTATTTCAATACTTAATCTCCAAGATAGTGGATTGATTGAATTGGAGTCAAATTAATTTTGAATTGATTTATTTTGGATTGCGGGTACATCATATTGGGTTGATAAGAAGAAAAAAATTTGAATCAATTTTTTGAATTTTGAGTCATATTGAATCAAATTGGATCACTCATAATTTTAACTTTAAAATAAAGAAAATACTATTTTCTTTTTAAATATCATTTAAATATTTTTCATAATTTAAATTGAGTCAATCAGATCGACTTGCAAGTTGAGTCGAAGTTTGGTTAATTTATATTGACCTATGAATTGATGGGAGCCAATTTCAAATAGAATTTTTAGATCTCTTTATCGAATAAGGATTTAAGGATTAATGAGCTTATCTTGTTAAAAGATCTAATGATATGGAAAGCTTACTTATAAATATGTATAGAGGTAACATACCTATACCCATATCGAATCCACGATACTTGAGCTCCCTATACTCTTGGCATAGTGCACAAGTCTCACAGCAGAAGTGCACTAAGCAATCCACACATGGTGCTTCCTCCAAGTCATATTGGCCCCTCAATTTTGATCGATAGAAACATGAATATAAGCATGCGAAACCAGTGAAAGCCAGCAACAGCCCGTACGCTGCGCCTCTTCGAGCGCATGCTGCAATATCGCCAAGACCAAGACCAAGTGATATTAGAAGACTGCTACTTTAGCTAAGAAATTGGTTTGGAAGCCAACTTTTAAGATTTTTTGATTCCTGAGAGTTTGGTTTGTAGCGTTTGTTATAATACATTTATGATAATTATTAAGTTTTAAAAACGTTGGGAACTGAAAAATTGCAAGAATTCAATTGAAATAAATTATACTTAGTAAATTCTTATGTTTAGAAATGAAATACATAAAATAATTCAATAATTCTACATTTTAAAATAAATCCTTCCGAAAGAAATAAAATCTTATTTAAAGTGACATGATTTTGCAAAGATAAAAAGTACCCTTTTTTAAACACTATTTTTTGGTTAATTTCAACTGTTATCTTTTAACAAATCTTTCGCATTAAAACCTGCTGATCAAGTTAAAATACTTATAAAAAGACTTGAAATTAAATAAAAAGTCGTAACTTTCTATTTGAAAACTTAAATTTTAAAAGATTGATTAGAAAAATTATATTTAAACGAATTCTTTTTTTTAAAAAAATTGGTGATAAAACCAAAAAATTCTACTAATTGAAGATTTATTCCAAATAAAAAAAATTATATTTGCAAAAATATATTCTTTTATTTTCTTTTCATATAATTTATTCCATACAGAATTTAATGGAAAAAGGTCAGCAAGTTGTGGATGGAAGAGTTGGAAGACTTACATGAAGATCCTCTATTCACTATCTCAGCTATCTGTCCAAAGGTAATGCAAGGGCAAAAGCAAGTGATCACACCTAAAAGTACATATAATTAGTTTATAAAGAAGATGCCACAAGTAATAAAACCTGGATACGCAAATTTTCCCGTCCTAGTAACGAACTGGTAACGCCCCGGGACTAAGAAATTTTGGATTTAATTCTCAGTAATGGTAAGACTCATTTTAATAGAGATTTATAATCTTCTCCTTCCTCTGCTAACAATTAATTTTGTAACTTACCAACAGTGAGGCTCTCTTTAATAAAAATTTATATTTTTTCCCCTCCCCTATTAACAGCTACTAACAATTAACTTTATAACTAATCTCTCGTGACTCAACTCTTACGAAAACATTTAACTACGCGATATCGTACAAAAAAAAGTAATAAAACTTGGATATATAAATTTCCATGTACTTACAATTTGCAGGATCATCACAGCAGTGGCATAGACCAGTAGACCATTCACCTGCAACGCTGCTGCGCCGGTGCGGCCTACTTGTGGAGAGAAATGAAGCATAAGGCGCCTGTGGAGCATAAGATTGTGAAAGACTGGAGTTTGGAATTCCTGAAACAGGGATTGGTACTGGGTTTCCTTCATTTGAATATCCTGGTAGCTCATTTATTGGTGGATACATTCTGAAGGTGAAACTGTAGAGGGACTTGATCAAAAGACATTTCTGCTTATACAAACGCGGGCATTGGGCAAGAATCAAAGTTTTGTTTGTTGGAAATGTTTAAAAAACGACTTGGGTCAATGGTTTCCTTGTTCAGCTGAGCTAATACGTAGAATAATTAATTAAGCAGATCCAAACTTATATTATTCAATTAGCAAAGATTATTTTGTTGTTGCGCAATTTTTTTTTATGAAATTTTGAATAGGTCAACAAAATTTTAAATAAGACGAAGTCTATTTAAGTATTAGCTTATAAATAATAAGATAATATTTAGTGTTTAAATATTAAGGAAGAGAACTGAATTGAATTATAATAACACCCAACTTGATTGTTCCTCCCTATAAAAAAACTTTGACAAGCATAATAATTATAGAATGCTGGTAAGGATAGCTATCATCCGCTTTATATAGCTTCAAAGTTGTGTTTAATAATTTTCTTTTTTTCAAAATTAAATATAAAATTTATTCATTTTGATATTTATTTTTATTTAATTTTATATCTTTTTTAGCACATTTTTGTATTTGTAAAAATAATTTTCAGAGAGTCAAATATGACTTTCATGGTAATACTAAACCATATTGGTTTTAATTTTTTAAATATAAAATTTGTATTCATAAAATTTATTTATTTATTTTGTATATTTATTTAAATAAATTTTGTATTTAAAAATAAAAAATAAATAGAGTTTTTCATTATATTTGGTATAAATAAATTCTATAATTTTTATAAAATTTATTTGTAAATTTAAATTTGGTGTGTTTGGTATAAATAAAAATTCATTTTATTAAATTATTGAAGTTGATTATAATTACACTAAATTTCATCAAATTTGATAAAATTTGCCAATGAATTCTTGCATTATAAAATTTTTCATTATGATAAAAATACCTTTAAATAAATTATTTTTCTTTTTTCTTCTCACTTTTCGTTCTTTTTTTTTCCCTGTAATCTATCTCTTTCTAATTTTTTATTATATTTTTTATATTTATAAAAATTTTAAAAATAATAAAAAAATTTTTGTAAAAAATAAAATATTTTATTAAATTTTATACTTAAATTAAATATAGATTTATTTTATTTTATTTAATTTTTATGTTATAATATATCAAATATAAAAATTTATTTATAAATTAATTGTATACAAAATTTATTTAATAATAAAATAAATTTTAAACTATAATTAAAACAAGCATCATTAAACACAATGCCGCTGCAGCTGTGATGCCAGGAGATAAGAAAGAAACCAATCTGGCCAATCACCGAAAGTCTTCCCTTCGGCGACAGTGAGACTGAAGTGACAATTTCATTGCTTGAACAACTTTTATCAATTTGGGAGAAGTTAAGTAGAAAATCTGCCATTAATAAACTTACTTCCCCCCTCATCCTTCCTATCCTTTTTACCTGTCAATCAAGTCCTAAGAATAACTAAATCAATATTAAGGCTTCATTAATTTAACGAAAAATAACTTATTTAAGAAAAATAGTAATAAAGTTTCTGATATTTGAAATACATTATAAAATAATAATTTTCTTTGAATTTATAAAATTATAGTAAAATTTTGGTAATAATATTATATATTTACACTATTTATTATTTAATATAAAAAATATATTAAAAATAAAAATATTTATAGGTTTTCACTTATTTTTTATGACCACTACCTACCAATGATGGATTTGATAGTGAAAAATAACCAGTGATAATAAATATATGTGTTTATATAATTTTTTTATTTGAATGAATTTATCAAAATGTGAAAAAAAAACTTTTCATTTTCAAAATAAAAAATTATTTTTAATTTTTCTTTGATTACGAAAATATTTTCTATTAACTAATTTTCTTAAATATACATAGACAAATATGAAAAATATTTTTTTAAAAAATATTTTTCGTAAAATAAATGGAGCCTAAATTATATTTAATCAATCATATTATTTTATATTAAGACATGTGCTAAAATAATACAATACCGTGATTATTAATATTGGATTATATAAATGTACGACAAATATGCGATTCAATTACTGGATACGCCTTTTAAATTTCTGACTGAAAAATTGTACAAAAAATGAAAAGAACTGAACCTCCTCCAAATCTTTAGATCATTAACACTAAACTTGATTTTTTTTTTTTCCACTGAAATAAAACTTTGACAAAATTATCATATTTACTGACACCAAAAAATAAAAAAACAATGTAGCCAGTCACTAAAAATTCATTGGCCGCTAACTTCGGCGACAATGAGACTCAAGTCACAACTTCATTACTTCAACTACTTATACCAAGACCAATATTTTGGAGAAGTCAAGGTAGAAAATCTGCCACTGATAAACTTAATTCCCTCTCCTCCTTCCTATCTTTCTACCTATCAATCAAGTCTTCGGTATTACTAAACTAATACTTACCCAAAATTTCACAAACCTTTTGCTCCAAGGCACAGTCCTGCTTTAAAGGATTTTCTCGCTCCATCTTCAAATCATCAACTGAAGAAAGATGAGTGTCCTCGTCAAGATCATCATCCATTAAAGATGGTTCAAAGAGTTCTAAATTCTTGATATTCATAACTGATTTCCTATAAATGTATGGTGTCATATCAAGCCAGAATGTGTTATCACCAATATGTTCGATGATTTTGAACCATCCATATCAGATAGGCTTAATTTTATTTCCTTCTCTTTGTAACTGTTCCTTACCAAGGTGTAGCCATACTCGGTCTCATGGCACATGGTGCTTGTCATGGCGAACTTTATATCTCTGTTAAGAGCATTGCAATTGTTCTTCCACTTCTGAATAAATATTTCTAACTCATTCAGTACATTTCTGCACTTGAACATGTTCTTATTCTTCCTCTTTTCCACTCAATGGTTTGCCACTAATAGTGAATGCCATTTCAAAAGGACTTTGAGGTAAGTAATCCAAACAAACCCCGAATGGAAATTTGAGTATAAAGCCATGAATTGCACGATTAAATGTAAATTGTAGGTAAGAAAAGCTATCATCCTAAAATGCTTGGAATTGTAATTTTATAGCAAATGTGCCGTGATCCGATTAATGACCTCTGTCTGCCCATTAATTTGTGGATGAAAAGCAGTGATTCATTTTAGCCTAGTTTCCCATTCCCCATAAGGATCTCCAAAAGTATCCTAAGAATCAACTATCCCTATTAGAAATAATCAATGGAGGTAAGCCAAAATGCTTATAAACATGTTAGAAAAAAAGAAAAAATTTTAGTAGCTCTTTCTTCAGTTATAGTCTGCTTGGATGGGATGAGAATAACAAGTTTACTAAATCAGTCCATCACTACAAATAAGTAGTCATTTCTAGACTTAGTTCTAGGCAATCCTCGAAGAAAATACATGGAAATGCTCCCCCGAGGCTGGCTAGTTATTGGTAACGGAAGATATAATCTTAATTTATATTATAAGGCTTTGAGGTGTTGCATAAAACATAACCTCGTATGACCTACAAATTATCAAGGTGCATTTTCGACCGAAAAACATAACGATGAAGATTCAATAGTGTTTTCTCTACTAAAAAATGTCCTGCTATTTTGGAGGTATGAGCTTCAAGAATCCATTAGAATCTATTATCATCTTCAGGTATGCATAAATGTGTCCTTTTATCCATCCTTCAATTTAAACTCACTAGATATTCCTTCTTGTAATCTTGCATAAGCTAAGCTAAAATCAACATCTGTGTCGTACCCTATGGCATACCTAAAGAGTACTAGAGGTTGCATATGCATAGCCACCAATAATGCAGAACTTAGTGGTGCAAGTGGTTGAGATAACATATCTGCCGGCTTATTCATAGCTCCTTTCTTATATTTGATCACAATATTAAATTATTTGTAAGTAAGACATCTATATCATATCCGAGCTTGCTGCAACTTAGATTGTATTGTAAAAAAAAAAATGAAGATGTTTATGATCTGAATGAACCATAGATTCCTTCCCTAATAAGTAAGCTCTCCAATGCTTCAGTTCTTGATGCAAAGCATATAGCTCCTTGTCATAAGTTGGGTAGTTCAACACTAGTCCATTGAACATCTCAGAATGGTATGCAACTGATTTTCCATCCTGATATAAAACAGCTCTTATGGCATAACTAGATGCATCTGCTTTAACTTCGAATGGTTTTTTAAGATTTGGTAATACTAGTACTGGGGCCTCTATAATCTTTTGCTTTAATGATAAAAAGATCCTAATGCTTATTAGACCACTTAAATTTTTTTATTAGCCTTTATAAAAGAGTGTAATAGTGCTAGAATTTGTGGAAAGTGTAAAATAAACTTTCCCAAATATTGGCTTGCACCTACGAATCTTCAAATTTCAATCATGGATTGAGGAATAGGCCATAGAGAGATAACTTATACCTTTTCTGGATCCACTTTTAGCTCTTCTACGCTGATAATGAATCCCAAGTATATCTGATGTTGCTTCTCAAATTCACATTTCTTTTCGTTCATTTGCAATTTGTTTATTCGTAGAATGCCCAACACTTGAGCAATATGATGAAGACGATCCTCGTATATGAGTTGAATATTAGTAAGTCATCTAAACAGACATTGACAAAATCATTAATGAAAGGTTAAAGCACTTCATTCATCAATTGCATAAAGGTAATTAGAGCATTACATAACCCAAATGGCATAAATCAACCGCTCGAAGAGTCCTTGTTTCATCTTGAATTTAATCTTTCGTGTGTCGTCTTCCCATATTCGAACCTGGTGATAACCAATTTAAAATCAAGCTTTGTAAAGTAGAGAACACCATGTAATTGATCTAACAGGTCATCAAACCTCAGCAATGGACATTAATTTTTCATGGTAGTTTTGATAAGTGCTTTGCAATCAACACTCATTTGCTAACCTCCATCTTTCTAGGGCACCAGTAATACTGGCGAGACATATGGTGATCAACTAGGCTTAATGACTCCCGGTTCAAGAAGCCCATGAACTTCTTCTTAATGTCTTCAGATTCTATCAAAAAAGTGTAATATAAACCTAAATTTGGTAGAGGGGAATCTCCAAAATCATAACTTGGTTGTGGAACTGTGTAGTATACTCTTATATAGTCTAGCCAATCTTTTGTTTGAAGCGTTGCCATTTGTACCATCTTTCCTTTTAATAATAACCAGCAGGATAAAATTGTTTTCTCAATAATATCTTGAAAACCTTCCACGTCAAATATGATACATCTTTCCATATTTGATACGACTTGCACCAGGTAAGGGCACGACTTGAAAGTTTCAAGCTCGCAAACTTTATCTTTTTGAGTATTAGAATACTTGTACATAACTTTCTAATACATCTATCCAATTGTCTAGCTTCTCAGGTTCAATATTACTTGTATAGGTAGGAATAAAGGAATTAAAGTCGAGTAACTTTTTTAAACTCTGCTTGATCTGTTCAGTCAAATAGCTTGAGTTTATATACATGTTTTGATAGCTAAAAATAAATTAAATAAAAATACCAAATGAATTTAAACCATAAAACATTGATGTTTTATATTCTTAAATGATATAAAATTCTAATAGTTTAGAACTGCTCCACACGTCTTCAATTGTTAGGTACAGAATCAATGGCTCTTCTAATTTTGGTGACTTTAACATCGGTGGATTTATATATGATGAAGTATAATTTTTTGAAATTACTCATTTTAAAAAGATTCTATAAATATTTTAATTTTTAAACACAATTTTGTTCATTTATTATTTAGTTATAATAAAAACAATAATAATTTATAAAGACCATCACGGCGAATATGGAGAATACGACTATCACGGCTCAGTGGTAACCATTTCATTAGCAGAAGCCCAAATTCGTAGTATCATTGTCCCAATCTCTGCCTCTCCCTCCTAATTACAAATGCTTCCCATAAACCGTACGTCTCTCTTCTTCCCTTCAAAACCCTCCCCTTCCTCCCCTGCCAACACCTCTTACTGCTGTTTCTTAGCTGGTGACGTTCGAGTAGGACCCACATTCCCCGTTGGTTCCCGTCCAGCGACACTGGCAGCATCCGAATTTGGCCCGATTCTGATGGAGCCGCAGTTGGAGGTACTAGTACTAGTACTGGTAGAGTGAATGCCAGAGAGAAGAAATGGTCGAGAAATGGAGAAAGCTATTTAGCCCATAATGAAGACGCTCTACCTCTCCCTATGACTTATCCTGATTCTAAACCCGTCCATCCTGAGGAAATTGATAAACGCCTACGATGCGACACTGAAGTTCAGGTAAACTATTATTTCCCTTCTTGTAAAGTTAAATTTAAATAGAATCCTAAAATCCAGGTTCTTTTTTTGTGAGATTGCAATAATTCAAGAATTACAAGTTTGCAATAATTGATGATTCTGGAGTTGTAGGATTGTAGGGAAGTGGTTTACGAGTGGACTGGAAAGTGCAGAAGTTGCCAAGGCTCAGGATATGTTAGCTATTATAACAAAAGAGCGAAGGAGGTTATCTGCAAATGTGTGCCTTGCCTTGGGATTGCTATGTTTTTTCCTCCAAATTTGAAATTTTGGTATTATGGGATCCTCCAATACCACTAAATCAAAGCTCATTGGTCGGTCACAACTAATTATTGAGGTTTATGTAAAGTTTCACTTTTTCTCTCACAATGGACCTTTTGTTTTCAAATGTGCATCAAACGCTGCATTTTTTATCCAAGGATACTTTGAATCTGATTCATTTCTTTTCGTGCAATATCTTGTAGACCATTTTCAAGCCATCATTATGATCAATTATTGTTTTATTGCCTGTTATCAGCCCTGGCATTAATCTGCCCTGTGGTATGAGATGTATGAATAATAGCATGGGCTACACTCTAATGAACTCCGGTTCAGCAAACATCCTTCAAGACTGCAGAAATAGCTACGAATTTGCTGCCGGGTATAGAGGCTATGATGGCATAATGGGAATTTAGTTATGATGTGCGTCAAAAGTTTGGTGGGGTTTACTGTTTTTGTAAAGGTGAGTTCTCAGAGATCTCATGGAGTTATTTATGCTCATGGACTTGGAGTAATTGTATACAGATGTGTGCCCACCAGCTTTTCCTCTAGAACGTGACAATGCAGTGGGCTTGCCATCGTATATCACAGAAATTATCATTGTGGAGGTTCATATATGCTTCCAATGTGAAGTGCTGGTTAAGCTTCAATATCATGTGGAGATTCTTTTTTTTTTGGGGTCAATATCTCTTTGGAATCTGTTTATTATTTCTTCAATGTGCAAATGGTTTGGCACATTTGAGTGAAGTTTGACAATGGGTTTGCAGGCTTTCCTATGATTCTTTTGAACCTGAAGTAGTATGACAATATTTGAAATATTTTCTGAAAAAAAGAAAAGAAAAGAAAAGAAAAGAAAAGAAGAATATTTTGCAATGTAAAGCTTCCATTAAAAGATTATTATCTCACAGAATTCTTGAGATTGTGTTGTCTTTTGGCTTTGGCCTTCTGACATATACTTTGTTCTCCAATGATCATTACACAAGTTTTAAACATTTTGTGGAGAACTATTAATTTCTATCATAAGCACCTGTTTATTGTGCAAGCAATAGATTCAATTTTTGTTGCCTTAGTTGTGGTTTCTAACGAGAGTTTGGAGCTGACACTTACATTTCAACAATTGCAGGATATGCACAGAAAATAACTGCTTGCAAGGACGTTGATGTAATGGAGGACTTGGATGATGGAAAGCCACCCTGACTAAAGACTTTTTTTTTTTTTTTTTTTCTCACTTCAGGGAGTATATTTAACAATAATTTTAATAAGTTGTAGTTTCGGCATTTTTCATGTAAATTGACAGTTTATATTCATAGATATTAAGGGTCAACATCCTTAAGAGGGCAATTTAGCGAACTGACAAAAAGAATTCATTGTAACTTTGCATAGAATTTATTCCTTTCTTGCTTTCCTCTTATCTTCTTCAACCGCAGCTTTGTTCTTCCATATCCACATATATATGCCTTAAGAATCTCTTGTTGCGTGGCTAGCAAGTTGTTTGAGGAATAAAAAATTACTTATATGCTTTATCAAACTTTAAATATATGATAACATTTCATTTTTCTATCAGAATATCAAATTTAAATTCATCTGATATATCTGCTGTTCTACTGTTGTAAGCCAAATAATATTTTGTATCTTCAAGCTTCTACCTGCTGTGAATACAAGACGCCATCACAGAAATGGTAAATGTTAGCTTTCTTGAATTCCAGTACAAGCTGTCAAGAAACAAGCTTCTTCGAAAGCCATCTCGATTGTTATCTTCCCGGGACAGACAAAGCTCTGCTAAGCTACCTAGTTTCCAGCCAAATTTGAGCGAGATGAGGGAAGTTTTCAATAAGTTTGATTCCAACAAAGATGGCAAAATTTCTCAACAGGAGTACAAGGCCACACTTAGAGCTCTGGGGCAAGATAAGATGATAGCAGAAGTGCCAAAGATTTTCCAGGTAGTTGATTTGGATGGTGATGGATTTATTGATTTCAGAGAGTTCTTTGAAGCGCAGAAAAAGGGAGGAGGCATTAAGATGGCAGACATTCAGAGTGCTTTTCAAGCATTTGATGCAAACGGAGATGGGAAGATAACTGCTGAGGAAGTTATGGAAGTCTTAAGGCGACTTGGCGAGAGATGCAGCCTTGCGGATTGCCAGAAAATGGTCAGGGCAGTTGATACTGATGGCGATGGTATGGTTAACATGGATGAGTTTACTAACATGATGACACAAACTCTAGTTCATGACCAAGAACTTTGAGATGCAAAGGCTTCTTCATTTCGTTTGTAATCTTTTATGTGACATGCATGAGTAAAACAAATCATTCATAAGTGCTTAATTCTATCTACGAACTTCAAACGTGAGGCCTCTGTTCAAAATAATATGAGTAAATTAAACAAAATTAATAAATAATACGGAATTTTTTATGGTCATCAAGATTTGAAGCAAGCAGTAGAAACAATTGAACTGGAACTTTTTAACAAACGAAAGAAAACAGAGCTTCTAACAAAAGGAAAAAAGGGAAGGAAACAGAACTTTGCTCCTAATTGAGAGATGTGAATAAATAACGGAGGTACTCTCTCTCTCAGTAACTAACTAGCATACTTGATGTCCATAGCATGCCGTATTCGTACATTTTGCATTCAATCCGTATTCGTATATCATGCATTCAATCTGTCATTTCCTAAACGTAGGATTTTTACCAATAAGACTAGAAATAATACTCACCTACTGTCAAACACAGTACTTTTTTAAAAAATAAAAAACATAATTACTGATGCCAAGACACACAGGCAAGCCCTTCGAGACACAACCACTTCGATTTGGGATCCCTTTTTAAGCAAAATTAAACTAATTATAGCAAGACGAAAACAAACACGGCGCAATGTCACAATTAAAAACCAAACAGAGCTATAATGTTCAGCAGATTCTTCTGTGCTTTCTAATACCCAAAACCAGACTTTTAGATGCGACTACATTTTCCCTTCACAACGCTAACTACCTACATATAGGTATACAGAGAACAGACATCAGCAACAGGATTTAAATTCCAATCCAACTTAACTTCAAGAATCTATCTTCAGAAGCCAGAACCACAAGAATAAAAATATAAGAACATTTAAAGTGCCAGCAATGAGGAGATAACAAGTTCCACCATCAGAAGAAAATGGCCTGACAAAAGTTGTCACATTTTCTTGAGGTTTCTGGGAATCTCATAGTAAACAATTCATTAGGCATTAAATTAACCACACCCTACATCATTTTACTGTAAAAAGTTCATTTCTAGGTTCTACCAGAAGCGCTGGTTTAACACTAGCAGAGATATTTTGAAAGTTTTGGCTGTTTACATATCAAAAAGGAGAAAAAATCTCACTGAACACATATATATGGTGGGTGTTCAAAATGTTGAAAACTTCAACAATAATCACCACAAGAACAACTGCCATCCTTAAAATGATGAATTCTTTTGTTATCTCCAACAATCGATTCCCTTCCAACAATTCTGGACATGATCTTGATAGCATTGTGGCAATCCCCGCACATGGAGGTTCTTGATGATTCCTCAAGGGTGTGCTTGCAGGAGTACTGATGAGACCATATGCCATTGCCAACCGCTCACTATGATATAGCAAGGCTTGTTCCTTAGCTTCCTGATCGATATCATGAAGAACGTATCTAGTATCTGGCACATAACTCACCACCTTATTTGTTGCCTTCAGTTTCTCACCATCCTTATAAAGAGTAGGGTTCCGGAATTCAACTATTCTATTTTTGGCTTAAGCATGCTGATTTCAGTCGCAGAATACGTATCTTGTTGGCAACATCATTTGATGGACCAAGAGCAACCATCAACTCCTCAGCACGGTCTTCAAGATCAACATCTCTAAGAGTCCGAAATTATATTCCTCATTGCAGCCCAGATTTCCAAAGTTGGCTCAAACAGCGGTTTCTGAATATACTCTTCGATTTCATTAACATACCCATAATTTCCAAGTATCTATAACCCCCAAATAATGTTCAATCCCTGGATTAATTGATCGACTCAAAATGTGAAAATCCTTCCTCAACAGCCTCTGCACTAGCACAAGCAGACAAAACCGCAAGGAATGTCTCCTTGTCGGTTTCAATCCCAGTTTCCTCATCTGCATAAACAATTGCAAACCCTCATCTCCCACGTTATTACTCAGATATCCATTTATCATTAGATGCCATGAATCCATATTCCTACCAGTCATGTGTTCAAAAACTCTTTTAGCATCAGTTATACTTGCACATTTCTCATACATCTCAATCACCTTATTGTTCAATTTAAGATCACCTTTACGTGTTGACCGTGAGAACTAATCATGTACCGCATTCGCATCCTCAGGGTCCGCATACAACTCAAAGCAAGCATAAAAACAATTAGTATCAGCTTTAACCCCTTCATTCATCAACTTAATAGCTTCCTTCAACTTTCCCTCCTGGCACAATCGCATCAAATCCACTATTGAAGGAGCTGGTGCCGGACGTGGAGCAGTAGGCACATTCATATTCGAAAACACACGTCCTTGATTTGGGTTTTGACCCTGGACGCCACCGATCAGGGTTTCTCGTTTGTGGGTACCCCTGATTTTGATCATTAATTGATTTGGATCGCTGATAATTTTGAATAGTAGCATGCTCGTATTTGGCTAGTTTTTAGGCCGGGAGTTCCACTGGTTAGGGTTTCGCTGCGATTGATTATGATGGTAAGCCGGAGAATTCCAGTGACTAAGCTCGAGATACTTTGGACCCACTGCAGTGGTTGAGGAAATGAAGTAAAGTACCATTAGTGGTGTAAGTGTGGTTGGAATTTTGATAATTAAACTGAGGATTAGGGTGGTGTTTGATAGTGATTAGGAGTGGGAGAAGAGGTGCTTAGGATTTTCCTATTAAAGGGGGATTCAGGGCATGAAAGAGAGCGGACCTTAACACTTTGTTTGGAAAAGAGACAAAGGGTAGGAAAAAAGAAAGGGAAAGAACAGAGGATGAGAAATTTATTTTTCTTGTTTAGTAGTGTTATCCCATGTTTAAACTTTATTTTTCTTTACTTATTTTTGTTCTTTATATTTGGATAAAAAATAAAGAAAGAAAGATAAATTTTATTTTTTTATTTATTTTTCATTCATATTTAGATAAAAAAGAAAAAATAAATTTATTTTCCTTCTTTAATATAGAAATATCAATGACAAAAGTATAAATTCATTATAATTTCTTTTAATAATCATATTTTCTCTTTGTTTTGAAGAGAAAATAAAAAAAGAAAAATGTGAGTTATTTTGAAAAGAGAAAAATAAGAGAGTTATTTTTCTTTCTCCATCATTTTTCATCCATTTTTAAACAATGCAAAATTTTAATTGATCCTTATTTTTTATCTTTATTCTTTCTCTTTTATTTTACCTTATTCCAAACAAAGGGTGAGGAAAAGATTAAGGAATGAAATATAAACAGTAAAAGAATTTATAAGCCCACTAAATTCTTTCTCCTGTTACAAGTGGTAGATAAAAGTGGAAATTTCAATGTATTTGGAATTAAAATTACAAAATTACCTATACAACTTCAGAGTAAAAATTAGATTTCATTAATTTTAAATATGTTTATAAATTGATCAATATTTTAGCTCCAATATTTTTTAATTTGGTCATATTATACCATAACATGTCTCTTATAAAATTTAATAGTTAAATATAAAATTTTTTATTAAAAATTTTTGATACTATATAAGATTTCAATAAAAATATTATAGGCTAAAAAAATAATACAAATTTTTTTTTAAAAAAACATGAGATATACAATAATTAAACATAAATGATAATTATGGAAGTCGACTAAATATTTAAAACATGATATATATCATATAATTATTGTATATTATTATTTATATATCATAATAATAGAACTACAATAAGTCAATAATCGAAATATAAGTAATTATTATATAAATAATATATTTCCTCACTTACAAAGTTATAATGTGAAGATAAAATAGTAATTTCAACTTAAAAAATTTTCTTTTCTGTCATTTTTTAATATTTCTCAAACAATAAATAAAACTTTCATCACCTTTTCTTTTCTCTAATTTTATATGTTTACAAACAAGATAGAAAAATATATTTACGTTTCTTTTCCTTGTCTTTACCTCACTTTTTGTTTCCCCACCTTTCCTTTCTTCACCTTATTTTTTTCCAAACAAAGGCTACAAGAAGGAGAAGAATAAGAGATCATTTTTAAGTTACAAAGGGTAATGAGGGACACCATTTTTATGATTTGATTGGAGGAGAGCTAAATCATCACAAAAACCTCGCTTAGTGCCTTGCTAAGAGTGAAAGTGTTATTTTATGATGCATGAAAACTCTCGAAGGGAGGCATTTTTTTGCTCTGAAAATATTTTCTTTTAGAAAAATCACTGAAACTTTCTCGAAACGTTTCAAGTATATTTCTATAATTTTGAAAAAAAATAAGAAATGTGTTTCTACTTTAGCAACATATTTCTTTTCTACTATTAATTTTGGTTTTGAAACTTATGAACAATCAATATTTATTTTTAAATATTTGATTGGTTATTATAATCTCATTTATTTTTTAGTTAATATTGATTTAGATAATTATTTTTCATATTATTTTTTATATGATCTCATAATTAATTACTTCAATATTTATTATATGTAAGAAAAAATAATTATAAATATGTTCTTTTTTTTTTTTTATATATATTCACATGTTTCTCCCATGTTTTGTTTCATATATTTTTAGAACATATCATTTTCCCTTGTCCATTTCTACATTTTCCATTTCTATGCTACCTAAGTGCTATCAATTGGGTTGGATTTAGACACTCTGTTTTATATTTGCATTTCTAAAATATGTTTCCCATTCTCATATATGACTAATGTTTTATCATAGAAGGAATTTTCTTTTTGAGGACATTTACTTGTGTCAAAGTAAAAAAGCATTATACCAAGTAGGTATTTTGAGAATTTTTTTTTTTTTTTTTTTTTTATCTTAGCCATTGATCAAAATTGATTTTTTAATTTTTTTGGTCGAAAATAAAATATATTAAATCTAGAAATCAAAGTCCTTATAGAGAAAAAAAAGACTAAGTTCCTCTAGGGAGTTTGGAATCCAAACAAGAAGAAGACTTCCTTAAACCAATCTAGCTACTCTATTAAAGCTACTTGGTATCCTTAAAATGCCCAAATCCCCTCTATTGGGAAGTTTGTCTCTTATTTAAATCACAAAATTGTCTAACTCCAAAGGAACATCAAAAGATCTGTTGAACTAGGATAATCAATCTTAGGTTTAAAACCTCTTTTGATCTTGACAAAGTAGATTGATCATCACTAATGTTTCAAATAAGTGTTGTTATTGCAGAATTGAATCAATCCTTCAAAAAGAAATGAAGAAGTTGATATATTCCAAAGTAACATGTAAATCGCGACCGCAACCTATAAATTCGAGACCCCGATTCATGTTAAGACATGCTGAAAATCAAGCAGGCGAAATCGCAGTGTCATTCTCGGTCGCGATCCTTGAAAAGAAAAAGGTCAAATTATCACAGACGAATTCGAGGTAGAAAACTCGACTGAGTCGCGACCGCGAATTTCAAAGAAATTCAAGAGGGAAGCAAGTCACAACCACAGCCTGACAAGTGTCCAATGAGGCTGTTAGAAGTCAAAAATTGCGAAGACATCTTGCTAGTGGCGACCGCAATTCTTGTGGAAGAAAGTTACCAAATTTGGCAGTTGAATTCGCGGTGTCTCTCGCGCCCTGTGCAAGAAAAACTCGTGACCGCGACTTCTGAAAGTAAGTGAAGGACAACGGTTATATTTTCTGTGTAAACAAATAAGAAAATGCCACGTGACTAGCCGTTAGAAACAAACGAGGTTTCTCTTGAAGAATTTGGATTTCGCGACCGCGAAAGGCAATAGCGACCGTGATTTCATCCTAACAAGCATTAAATGCAGAATCTGTCAAGTATGTCTCAAAGATTTAATGAGTTATGATCTGCAACGTCTCTTTTAAGAAGTTTGACTATAAATACCCCACCAAACAATCATGAAGAGAGTTGCTAACAAATTTATTACAAGCATTGAAAACTCTTAAGTCTTTGCTACTCATTTTCTTCATCTTCTTTACATTTGTTAGGTGTGAGCAATAAACACCAGATTGTAAGGTTTTGTGTTAGCCTACCGAAACACTCTAAGAAAGGTTTTAGTGTTAGCCTGCTAAAACACTTG
>CATIWR010133535.1:0-13165 GCA_949677035.1 Omphalea diandra | reverse complement strand
ATATACCTTAATTTTAAGCACATAATTATATTCACATATATGTGCAAAATAAACAAATAAATAAATAATAATTATTTATTTATTTAATTTTATTGCAAAATTAATATCACTAAATAATAAATTAATTTATATATATATTAGAACCATAAATATATATATATATACCTATTAATAATTATGAAAACAAATATAGAAAAATGTCATTATGCATATGACTATAAGCCATTAATATAAATATCAGTCCGCGTAAAATCGTAACAGAAACTTTGGTTGGTTCGGCTGGCTAAGTACCGTGTAGGCACGGGATGCGGCCGTGGGTTCGAAACCCACGGCACGCAATCCGTTCCCCTTATTTATTTATTTTTTTTCTTTTCTTCTTCTTCTTCTTCCTTGTTTCTTCTTTACAGATTCACCCATCTAAAAGGACACTCACAACTAAATCTTTGATTGTCTTCATCCAGTTTCAAGTGGGCACACAATTACAGCCATAGTACCACCAACCAAAATCACAAGAAATTTCACATGGACAGAGGAAAGCCGAACAGATCATGGCATACAATCAACACAAAAAAAAAAACAAAACAAATCAAGAGCCAGCAAACCCAAAACAATTTCAAAAACTTGTTTAACCATCATCAACAAGTATACTGTCTGTCTAAAGATCAAGAACCCAAAACAATTACCAAAACTCGTTTCAACCATCATGGATTATTAATGACAACTAGGGTTTTCTCCTCACCCCTGGCCGCAATACTCCTTATCGGCCCCAGTATGCCTTTTGACCGATCTCTGTCTTTCTTGTTTGCTTGGGTTTTCCACAAAACCCTTTTCCTTCGCCTGGAGACTATTTAACGGGAAGCTCATCTCAAGGAAAACCTCAAGGAGCAGTGTTAGGTGATGATCTTCAAAGATTAGAATTTTGGAATCAAAAAAAACTTTTCTCATGTTGTGTGACGCTGTGAATCGCAGAAGAGGGAGAAAAAAAAATTTTGGCAGAAAAGGGGGAAAGCATATTCAAACCCGCGACTTCCCAATAGACTCCTCGCACCAAATCCATCCGAGCTAAGCCAGAAGCTTGCTACGATGGGATAGGAGAAAATACTCATATAATAAATCGATGACACAACATCAATTTCCACTTTTTTTTTTTTTTTTTGTTAACAATATACAACATCTAGGGTTCTAAATTATGTACAACAACTATAGGCTCTGATACCACATGTAAGATATTTTAATTACAGGATCTTGTACATAATTATAGAACACCAAAATTTAATTACTGAACGGAAACAAATTTGCGTACTTGTCTCCGCGTTGAATCCCAAATTATGTTGAGCCATAATCTCGAAAGCTGAAGTAAAGCACTTGAAAAATTTGTCAGAACAGTTGAAAACGGAAAGCTAGATCTTCCTTTCCTTGACCTTCTCGAAGACGGCTACAATGGGTATAGCAACTAGGGTTTTCACTTATGAAAGCAGGAGGAGACCTAGCCTATTTATAATAATTTTAACAGGTCCACTCATCACAGGTCCATGTTAAAATAGGCCTACACTGACCGTCTTCCATATCGGCCCACAAAAGATGTCACAAGCCCAAAACGACATTGATCACATTTTAATTGGGCTTACCCACAATCAATAAACTATATCATTCAGTCCGTTTTAATAAACAATTAAAACCAATCCATAATTAATATTAGCCCACATAAAAAATATTTCCAACACACCCTTGTGCAATAGCTAAACTTGGCTAATTATGCAGTCCAAACACATTCAATACGGAGGTGTTCAGTCCAAACACAAAAGCAGTTCTCATCAAGCGACTAACAAAAACTGATAAAGAATGTCAGTTAATCATGAAAAGCAAAGTTCTTGATCAATTCCCGATCGAGCAAGGATATTTTCAGAGAGACTTCACTGCATTCGATGAAAATGGCAAAGAATGGAGGTTCGTCCTAGCCATACGACAGACTGGTTACTACAACAAGCCAATTCTTAAATCGCCCAAGTGGCATGAATTTGTTGTGGTGCACGGTCTTAATAGGAATGCTTGAGGGGAATATTGGGTAGTGTTTTATACAAGAAAGAATGAGCCTAATAGGCTGCAAATTAGAGGGCTAAGGAAGCAACCCTTTCTCTATAAGGGTCAGCCAGCTTGGGAAGAAGTATGAGAACATATAATTTTCAGTTGATATACATGGAATGATGCAGTGCATGATGATGAAGGTAACTGTGTCATCAATTTCAATTATGTCGAAGTGTGGTCTTTTTTTTTTTTTTTTGGGGTTCATTTTGATGTGTTGTTTTGTAATGTATATAATATAATTTTGTAATAATTCAATGTTTGCAAGTTTCATGTTCCTTTTTCATATCTCCTTTTTCTCTTAAGAAAAGAATTTTCTCCAACCATATAATAAATTTAGGCTTCACTAACTTGGTAAGAAGTGGAAGGCATATTTAATGAAAGAATTGTTGATAATAATAATAATAGTGGTAAATTGTTGGGTTATATATTTTTGAATCAACTCAATTTTAAATTTTTGAATCAACTCAATTTTAAATTATAATTATTTTCTGAGTTAGGTCAATTTTAATTAATTTTAAATTGGATCAACTTTGAATTGAGGGTAAATCAAATCAAGTTATCAAATATATAAAAAATTTTAGATCAATTTTTAGATTTCAAGTCAATCAAATCACTTGTAATTTTAACTTTTTAAAATAAAAATATTATTTCAATTTTTATCAGCCAAGGCAACTTCTAATTAATTAACATATTTTCATATCATGTCGATTTTAAATTATATTTTTATTTGTAATTCAGTTTGAATTAAAATTTTCCATTTTTTTAATTGACAATAAAAATCAATGAACTTTTTGAACATATCATGTATATCCTTAAATATAAAGCTTCCAGAAAAATAATCATAAATCCTTAAATACCTGGTTAGGTATATATTTTATATTAGTTTAAGAATTTGCCCTTACTAGGAACTTTAATTTTTTCATATCTACGTTGGACCAAGTATATAAAATATATACCTAAGTAGAGAACATAACTCCAAAAAAAAAAAAAAAAAGACGTGCTTTTGTGTCTATGGGATCACTTTGGAATGTCCACAAGGATATGAATATAGCAAAACAAAAATTAATTCTTAAACTAATGGCTACTGAAAATGAGGTGAATTTATAATTTTATAAAAAATTAAAGGGTTTTTAAAGTGATAAATAATTATATATTGATAGAATTATTACCTAAACACTGAAAAAATTATATTAATTATGATATTAGATTATAATATAATATATATACAGTACTGATGTCGTAATCTTGGATTAATGGATGCTTAATATGTTGCTTCACATTAGGTAAAATTTGATAAAAATGTATTACCAAACCTTCTATCCGGAAATTGATCACATAACAATAACATCCTCAGAAACACTTTCAATTCTCACCATTAGCATTCATTATGGCAATAGAAAGAAACAATTTTTATTGATGATCCTAACACAGAAATTTTAATAATAAAGGCTGTAATATGCCAGGAATTTAAATTGTTGCATTAAAGGAAACAACAAAGATGAACTTTTAGTTTCATCACTGCTGAATAATGTTTATTGAAAAAGAGTCCAAGCACAAACATCTTATAATCCAAATATAGGCCTGAATTCAAAATTAGGAGAATATCAATGACTGAATTTTCTTTTGCAATTTAATCCAAATTAATGCTGAAGGAGATTGCATATTGAAAAGCATATGGTCCTCAGTGGAGTATTAGTTCAGATTAGATATATATAGAGGTTACCATCCGTCATTGGAATGTAAATGACTAACTAAAGCGAAGAGAACAGGGTATCAAGACAGATACAAAAATACCATTATGCAGAAACTTAAAAGAAGTCAAACAACTGGACAAACAGACAAAAGCCTTTGAAATACTGCTTTAGAATTATAGCACCAAGAAGTTAGAAAACAAGAGCAAATGAAACATGCTATCATTATAAATTACTTGAATATGCTTGGAACTGAAAAAACAACTAAATAGTTTTTTCTTTCCTTCTTTTTGTTTCTTGGATGTGTGTATATGCATGTCTGTTTCAGGGATTACTCATAATATTTCTACTCAGAGTTGAGCCTTATTGTATGTTCCATCAAGCCGAAAAGTTGCTTCAATTCTGCTTTCTTCATTTTTGAAGTCAAGCAAAATTTAGTAGCTAACAGATTGGCTGGAATATGCAGGACTTTAGTGGTCTTTCATAAATAGCGCATATGCATTTTTAAGTCTTCATAATTACCCCAGTTAGATTAGTGGTTAGAAAGGTCATAGAATTTAATAGGAGCCCAAATCCTTATGAGACCAGGATTAGTCTGATTTTCATCTCAAAAAAAAGTCTGATTTCACACCCACAATTCTGTAGTAATAAACCAGCAATAATTTCGCAGGACGCATTTCTTTAACATTGACTTCAGGTAACGAGAAAGTCATAATATGATATCATATGTTATGCACGAATGTCATTGCTTCAGCAGAAATTATATGTGCCATGCAATCTTGTCTTTAAGAAATTATGACCTCAAAAAAAAAAAAAAAATGACATAGCTTAATTGCAGCACCAAAGGCTGAATCAACAACATTGTTATTATCAAACATGGTTGGAATGTTCTCCAGCAATTGATCCAAATTTTAACGGGACTATTTTCTCAGGAAGGCATCAGTTTCACCTAAGGTTATTTTCAAAATAAAATAGGAACAAATAAATCGGCGTATAAAACTACTCTTCAAACCTCTGAAAGATTGACAATGACATCAGTCTGAAGTGGAGTGTAAACATCCTGTATGTCAGGGATAATAAGCATGGATGGCTGCAATGAAAAATTGACCTGAAGTTGTTAGATGAGATATTTCAACTTTGTCTTTACTTATCTTACTGTCAAAACATGATAAATCCAAAATTTGCAACTCTACCACCTAATATTAAAAACAAAGCTCTTGTACAATTGCATAGAGGAAGAAATCTGTCATGATCTCTTAGTGTTTGTCTTCCTAATTTACCGCTTATGAAGATTGAATGGCCTTATATGCATTCAATCATCTAGATACCATTTAAGATAAGCAAAGCAAGCTTAAAACCAAAGCACTTACAGAGCTTCCAGCCTAACAAAACCTTCATATACACGTTAGCTAAGAAACGAAAGAAGTACTTAGAAACTCAACTTTTTGCAACACAAACATGGCACGAGAAGACATAAACACAAATTATACAGCCGCTTCAAACCAATCCAACAGCCAAATTGTAGCAAAATTCACTGAGTTATTCAGTTTTCAATTACAGAAGAAATAACCAAGTCCCAACTTCAGGAAATACAGCCTATGCATTATATGAACCAGCCGCAATGATTTTTTCTGAAATATCACTCAATATGATGGAACAAAAATTATGACGACCAGAGATTGTGACATAGAGAGAGAGAATTATTTAAAGAGTCATTCTCCTTATCAAATTGTTTGTTTTTTACTTTCCATTTTCTGATAAGATACAAAAGTTTGCTTTTGCGTAATGTGATTGCAATTCTTCTTCAACTCCTTGATTCTTTCTATATTTGCTTGTAATGTAGAAAGCTCGTAAATAAAGGTCATCTTCAGAAACAAATATACGATCCATGAAAGGTTGAGAATGAACATGAAATGCTACACTAAAGAAATAGAGGATAGAAATTCATGCATGTATGCTTAAGATTTTCATCAAGAGAATTGGCATTCCACCCTAGATAGAGCTTCCAAATATGGAAAGCTTAGTGTCTAAGGAGGTGACTCGTGCCATCAAAAAGCCTAAGGAAGAAAAATACAAGTTGTTTACTGTTAAAAAATTTATTGAAGAACCGCTCTGGTTATGCTCAGAAAGCATTGAAAGTCCGGTATGGCTTATTTGATACATCTACCAGAAAAATAGCCTTCCCTATCTATCTTGAAATCTTACGTCCTAAAATTTAAATTAGAGGAAATATATTTCAAGAAGGAAGAAAAGGCATTCACTAAATTTTGACATATTTAAGTTATTTCAACAACATAGCAAAATAATCATACAAGAAACAAAAAAAATTCTAGTCCAAATGCATTCAGTATCAGTAGATTATCACAACCTTAATGAAAATGCAAAGCCATAATATCAAGGTAAATTCAAGAAAATATGTGAAAAATAAAAATCCAATTCACCTGTTGTAAAGAATGTTTCAGACTGTAGAAATGAATTGAATTATCATATGTTGCAATTCCAAGCATCATCCCAGGTCCGCCCTAAAGTAGGCAACACAATTTTAGTTAGTTGTTGCAACATAGCGATAACAGGTGCCCGGGAAGGCAATGCCAACTCATATGGGAAAAAGAACAGGAAAAAAAAAACACATTGACAAGAAAATTCTATGACATCATCTATCGTTAAATAGACATTGGCTCCTTCAAATTCATTGAAGTTACATATCTAAAGCATTGATAAACACATAAGACTTACACGAAGATCCACAATCACTTGTTTAAAAGCACTGCATGCTGCTGCAGTTGCACAACTCTGCATGGCGTTGCAAGTACATCAATGAGGAATAAGTATACAACAGGCATGACATCACGAATCTGAAAATTGTGTCATTCTCATAAAGGGATATTTCTTCAAATTATATTTCTCATCAGAGGCCACATATTTAAGGCTAATACAGGAGTAATCCAACAACAATGTCAGGAAAGTTTAAGCTTTAAGCTACGTAAGGCACATGATAGGTTATGAATTAAATGATGTCATCAAATGTAGCCACTGGTGATGGATGCAACATATGAACTGGGACAGCTCTTACTTAAAAAATGAAAATAACTGAAATCTTATATAATAAAAGATGAAGACAACTTTTTTATATGGTCTTGAGTATGCAGAAATAATAAGAACCCAAAGAATATATTAAGCAGTCTCTTTAAAATTAACCAAAAGGAACAAAGGGAGAAGAAAGAAAGAGATACATACGGCTCAAGTTACAGATGAAGCACTTCCCTTGATCAATGAATTTTATATAAGGATTAATGTACCCTTCACAACAAGAGCATCTGAAAAGACCACTTTGTCCAAAATCTACAACCTAAAAAAGCAATTATAGATATATGCATCACCCGAAAATTAGCAGCTTGATGTATTCCAATGCTTACATGCTAATAGGTCATGCAACTTATACACAGGGTACATGCAAGACTTCTTCAACTGACTAAACAACATGAACTTGTGAGAAAATCAATAAAGGTTTGAAATAAGCTATCTAGAACAGATACAGCAATGCCTCCTGCAGACTCTAGTGAAATTCCTGTACCATATTCCAGTAATCCAGGTATTCTTTTTTCCCCTAAAAAAATTTATCAGGTATTCTCTTCTAACACCATCCATTACACGCTCTTGTTGTGCATGAACATAAATTGATGAATTTTTTATTTTTTTTTGCTCTCTAAAATTCCACACTGATTGTTATTACATCATCATAAAGATCAGTAATTAGTCCAAAACTTTTAACACTTCTAACAATACTAGATGAATTTTAAATTAATCCTGTTCACCTTTAAATAGAAAATAGCAAATCTAGATTGAAATTTTTATATGACTATTTGTAAAATATCCAATAGACTAAAATTCAGAAGGTGGAGCACTGTAGTTTAATGCATTTATTGAAAGAGGTTACAAACTCTTCCCAGCCCCTTGATCAAATTTCAGATGGGAGAAGGCTGCAGAGCTTTCACAAAAAGCCCAAGGACAGGCTGGATGCCCACTTACTGTAAGGTGGATTCTTCAATTGAGAACAAGTGCTCTTCCTCGAAAACATGCAATATGTTGCTTATTCAGTTTCGAAGTGAATCGTTTTAGCTTTTACTGAAAGCTTATCCTACTATATGATTTAAAATATATATGATTTAATTAAATCCAATCGAACCTATTTGATATTATACAAATTTAGTTTCATTCAACATGTAAATATATAAAATTTGATTTATTTGATTTTTCAAAAAAATTTCAATTTGGTTTTTAGAATATAAATTTCAATTAATTTGATTTTGATAACAAATAATCAAACTGAAAAAATGAAACCGATTGAATGATCACCCCCATATTCACACGTAATGGGTGAATAGACCAATGCAATAATTTTTCTTTTTTTTTTTTTTTGTTAGATGAAAGAAAATAAAAAGTTAAAGCTTATATCCCAAAAAAAATCATATTGACACTAAATATATTATATTCGATTCGAAAAAAATGATTTTTTTTTGTAAAAACACAACCATATTAATAAAATATTGAACTTGACATACTAGCAAGAAGGAAGCTCAATTCAGTGGATATAGCAAATCACATCTTCAAAATGAGTCCAATTTAATTATTACAGAAAAAACATACTGACTGCTTAAATAATTGTATTACAAATCAATTCTATAAAAATATGGTAATAACCTCTATATTACATGAACCATGCTTCTATAAAAGAAAATTAAAAATTTCTATTAGAACTACAAATAAAATAAATAAAAGTATAAAAATCTATAAAAATAAATATAGATTTATATAAATTAAAATAAAAAATAAATAAAGTGTTAAAGAAAATAATGAAACTATGAACTATTATTAGTGTTTTAGCCATCGATAGCCTATAAAAAATAATTTATTTTCAATTACCAATGAAGTAATTATTAAAGAGAACATGTTTAAAATTACATTTTTTTCGTAAAACTAACAAAATATGTTATCTTCTTTTAAATATTTTTTTCACATCAATTTTCTGTAAAAGATAAATCTAGATATGAATACAGATATTTTTCAACTATATAATCTTATCTTACGAGCCAGTGATTCAATTCAAAGATTTTACAGACAATTTAATTACAATATTATAGAAAGATAAGTTTCCAACTCATCATTAATATTGGCGAAAATATGGTGCCTATTTCCCATCAAACATTAATGATAAATTATGTTTGCATATCTAAGATCCGTCTTCAATTCATCACCACTAAGTGTTTCGATTGTCAAGTCATCACTAATCCATCACTAAATCTTTATTGATGAAATCGTTAAAATCAGTTTTTATTTTATTTTATTTTTCTTATTGTATGTTAATAGGCTTATTAAACTGAGTGGCTTAGCAAAAAGTACTTTAGACTATTTCTTTTTTTTTTTTAATAAAAATAGAGCATAATGTCTCATAATTCAGTTTCAATTAGTAAGAATATTGCTCCATTTAATTGCTGGAGTATACTAGTATATATTGTGGTACTTTGATATGGAAGTAATTTTACTTTTTACCCGTCGGTTCAAAAGTTATTGGACAAGCGGACGCAATAGTCACTATATCTCGCTTTCTCCTTTCTGGTCGGTTCAGAACGCAACTTATTCGAAATTTGATTCATTTATTTTTTTTTAAGAAAATTAAAGTACAAAATATTGCATTATTTTTTATTCATAATATAATAACGTAAACGAGAGTGTATATGCTAAAAGTAATTTTTTTTAATAAGTTACATTATGAATGATATAGTATTTAAAAATAATTAGATGAATATTACAGTGTCATTTATATTATTTTATTATAATACTGCAGTTAATTATTTACTGTTAGATTATATAAAAGTTATTATTCATCATTAGATTAGATATTGATTAAATATCGTTGAATTATATTAAAATTATTATTAATTATTATATTAGATAACGTTATTTGATGACATTATAAAATCTATTACAATAGAATTAAAAATTACAGTATCATTTACGTTATTACGCTATAATATCATAGTTTATAATTCATCATTAAATTAAATAAAGTAATTATTTATCATTAAATTATATATAATTAAATATTATTAAATTAAATAAAAATTATTATTTATTATTAAATTAGATCATATTTTTTTATGACTTTATAAAATTTCTCAATTTATAATATTAATTCCTCGTTAGGACCTAGAAAAAGAATAATTTAAAAAAAAAAAAAAAAAAACTGGCCCACCAGCTACCACTCAAAATTAGAGATCTGCATCATCATTGGTACATGACGGGAGAAATTTTAAACTTATGAAATATTGGATTTGGGATTAGCGTGTACGGGAGAGCAAAAAATCAACTCAATGGTTCAATTTGATTTTTTTTTTTATAAATCAGTTTGATTTATTTTTTATTTAAAAAATTAATTTTTAATGAGTTTAATTTTTTATTAAAAATAAATTAATTTAAATTTTTAATTTTTAATTTTTAATTTCAGTTCAATTTTTTATATTACAAACTAAATAAATTAAATTAATTTAAAATATATACAATTTAAATAAATCAAATTAAATAAATTTAATATTTATAAATTTAACTCACTTTAATTTATAAGCATATAAAATTTGATTTATACGATTCAGTTTAGTCAATTTTTTAAATCAACAAAATTTAGTTAATTTGATTTTGATACAAAATCAAACTAAATAACCTGAACTTATCGAATTTTCACCTATATTCATACGTAATGGTTGCATAGACCGATTCAACAATTTTGTGAAATGAAAGATAATAAACATATAAAAAGTCAAGCTTACAATTCATAACCAATCATATTGACTAAATATATTAAATCTATTTCAAAAAGTGACGATATTTTTTTATAAAAATATAACCATATTAACGTAACATTAAACTTAATATAATAGTGGGAAGCAATCTCTATTTGATAGCTATAATAAGTCATAACACGATATTTTTAACTTTAAAATGACTTCAAATAGATTACTATAACAAAACAAATCAACTGCTGAAATAATTATATTATAAATAAATCTGATAAATTGATGATAATAACATCTATATAACAAGAATCACACTTTCATAGGAAAAGGTAAAAACTTTGATCAAAATTACAAAAATAAATAAACTATAAAAATCTGTAAAAATAAATACATATATTTATATTTATTAAAATAAAAAATAAATGAAGTACTAATAAAATAATAAAATTATGGACTACCATCAATATTTTAACCACCAATAGTTCAAAAAAGTAATTTATTATGAATTACATATGAAGCAATTATTAAAGAGGACAGTTACAAAATTACTCTCTTTTCTTGTGAACAACTAATAAAACATGCAATCATACAAAATCATTTTTTTTTTTTTTTGCAAAAAACTAACAAAATATGTAATTTTCTTTTAAATAATTTTCTTAGCATCAATTTGTTGAACCTAGATTGGGAATTTTGGTAAACTAAGCTAACTCTTGATGATTACAAACACATTTGGTAAACTAAGCTAACTCTTGATGATTACAAACACATCTAAAAGCTAACTCTTGTTCAAGTTAATATGTAAGATCTTGCAGGTACATTAATTTTTTGATCAAAGGTTTTTAGAAGAAGAGTTTTTGAAAAAACTCTAACTATTCAAAGCCAACGGGTGTTGTTGCATTTCAACAGGCGTTGTGACTTCATCAATAGGAGTTGAAGATTCTCAACTGGAGTTGAAGTGACACTCAAATGTGAGTTAAAGTTAATGGACCCTTTAACTATTGACTCTCTCATGGCACAACAGGCGTGGGATGTTGCAAACACTTAAGCTTCGCCAATTGACCTTTACAATGACATTACATTTTCGCAACGGGCGTGGCTAATCAATAACTCAATATGCATTGGACCAAGTGACTTGATATGAACAAAATCCTTAAAGTCTCAACACGGGCGTTAGACTTATTCCAACGAGCGTTGGAAAAACACCTAGACAGAGCTAAAGGTTCTCGACCCTCCAATAGAAGATGTTTAAAAATTCAACAGGCATTGGGATCCTTTTCGATGGGCATCGAAGCTAAACTAACAGTCATTGGGATCCTTTTCAACAAACATTGAATAACAGACATTGAAGTTAAACCAACAGTCATTGAGACACTACATAAAATCTTGAAAAATAGAGCATCAAGTTCACAACCTTTTAAAAAATTCAACGAGCATTGTTCATATCGCAACTAGAGTTGAAGTTGAATTCCAATAGACGTTGAGAATGTCTAATAGTCGTTGAAGGAGTTGGCGACTAAAAAATTGAGAAAGTCAGAAAATTAGCATATAGACAAAACTCTTTCTAACAGCTAGTTTCAATAAATGTTTCAATGAAATCAACGGTCATTGAAGTTGTATTCTCACCCAACAACGGGTGTAGGGATTGTCCAACAAGAGTTTGTTGAATGACTACTTTATGACATGGAGAGACAACCTTCTTGCTAATCGTTAGTTTTGTGTCTTTGCCTATAAAAGGACTTTCCTAAAATAGAATTCAGTAGAGAAAAAGAGAAAATGATCAAAATAAGTTTATTTTGTTGTGAAAATATTCTTTAATAAAAGGGGTGAAACAAGTGTGATCTAGCTTCAAGGGAAGATCATTGTTAAAAGCTTGCAAAAGTCATCTTCAAAAGAGAGTTGAAGAACAAGTTTTAAGACACATCTCAAACTCTCCATCAAGACAAGCAATTGTTGTGTGTGTATTCTTTATTGTTTATTACTTAAGTGAGAGTATTCTTTTTCATCTTTAAGTAGTAAATCCTTTAGAAAATGTTTCTAGGTTTAAGAGATCTTAAAAGATTCAAAACCATTCTTATGAAAGATTTAAGGTAGTACCTGCGAACTACTTGAGAAAACGGTTTTAGTAACACTCGAAAGTCTACTTGTAACGGGTTAGTAGTGCTTGAAAACTCCTAGTGTAAAGGTGATTGATAGCACCTAAAAACTATATTGATAGTGAAAGGCTTTAGTGGGAAGACTAGAGGAGAGGACGTAGGCAGGATTGTGTCGAACCTCAACAAATTGATTATGTCGATTTCTTAATATTTTCGCACATAGCTTTCATTGGTTTTTACTTATCATTGCCTTATTAGACGGGCGGGGGCGGGGGGGGTGGAGTGGCGCGGGTGGTGGCGGGGGGGGTGGGGGGAGTCCCGTGGGGTTGGGGGGGGGGGGCTGGGGGGGTGGGGCGGGGGGGGGGGGGGGGCGGGGGGGGCGGGGGGGGGGGGGGGGGGGGGGGGGGGGGGGGGGGGGGGGGGGGGGGGGGGGGGGGGGGGGGGGGGGGGGGGGGGGGGGGGGGGGGGGGGGGGGGGGGGGGGGGGGGGGGGGGGGGGGGGGGGG
>CATIWR010133490.1:0-35000 GCA_949677035.1 Omphalea diandra | reverse complement strand
CTAGAAATCATTGTGTTCCCATAGCTCGTAACAGATATACAAACTTTTAATATGTTATTTGCACTTGCACGTCAACTATAATGAAAATTCAAAGGCAAAATGTATATTTTTGGTTTTTGAATTTCTTATATTTATGTTAATAAATTTTTTAGTTATTATTTATATATTAAGCTCTTAAACTTTTATTTTTTTATGTTATTGAAGGCCCTTTTTTTTTTTTTTTTTTTTTTTACAGTTTAAGAGATATATAATTAATAAGTTATGTGCTTATTAATATAAATATAAAAAATTTAGAGGTCAAATATACATACATGATCGTTGAGCAAAATATATATAATAGTTTATATGGGTGATTTCATATGGTAACATATTCTGATCAACCTTAGTCCGTATGAATAAAAATCATTGGATCACATATTATTGTATTGAGTTGGGTCTATTACCAACTAGCACTTTTAAAAACTGACATACCTAAGAAGATTAAAATGCTCTTTTAATCAGTGTATTAGTTAGGGTCAAATAAAAAGAAAAGTTTATCCATGTACATTTTGTGTTCTATTTTATTCATTATCAGTTGTTTTCTTGGTTTAGATTTGAATCATTGCTAAATACTTGGAGTATTTCAGTGAGGCAATAACTTGTTTAATTATTATTGCTCTAATTTTAAATCAATTAACTTATTTAATCATCATTGTTATTATTGTTATTATTATTATCAACATCATCATCATTGTTAAGTAAAAACATATATTTTGGTCTTTAAACTTTTTGTGTTTATGTTAATAAATTCTTATACATTGAGCCTTCAGACCATAAAACAAAATCTTTAATAATATAAAAAAAAATAAAAACTTAAGGCTCAATATATATATATATAAATAATAGTTCAGAAACTTACAAATACGAACACAAAAATTTATATAATCCAAACATCATTTGTTAATTCTTCCACTTTATTTATTTTTCATCCAATGAAATCCTTATTCCCCCTAGAGACTTATGAATTAACTCCAAAATTCCTCTTCTATGCCTTCAAATTCAGTTTTCAATTAAAAAAACAAAATAAAAATGAAATTACAAATAAAATTATGATTATGGTAGGGGTTGAACAAATTAAAGCAAACCTATTTGTTCTGAACAATATGAATGTCACCAAAACGAAGCGAATTTCCAAAACAAGATGGAATCTTGACAAAACTAAGATGGTAGCCGAAGTGTTTATATTGTGTTTGGAATGGCACATTTTGGTGGAAACACAAATGGATGGGAAGAAAATTGACAAAATTATGTGCACATGCATTTTAAAAAATATCCTTTACCTTTTGTTTGGTTGGAAGGAAGTGAGGAAAAAAGAAAAGAAATTCAAATTATATTTTTATTTAATTTGTAAATAAGTAAAAGAAAATAAAAAAATGAAGAGAAATTACATTTTTCGATAGGCTTTTTGAAGAGAAATTATACCAATAACAATTTCTCTTCATTTTAGATCAGAAAAGAAATAAATATTGAGCTGAGAAGTGTAAGATATATTAAATTAGTAAAATATTCTCAATTTGTTTTCATATGTTATCTCTTTTATTTTCACTTTTTCATCCATTCCTCTCTACCTTTGCATATCTGGAATTGAAGCTACAATGTAGGTATGTCTATTATTTTTTGTAAATTACGTTGCTTATTATTTTTTTCTTTTTTCTATGAATTTTACATTATGATGTATGCAACTTATGACCTCTAATTTCAAATGGCCTTCAAAATCTTTATCCAATTAATTTGATATCAAATAACTCTTCAAGCTGAGTTACTAAATGTCAATCTTTAGATTTAATTTTAAAAAAATAAAATTTATTTATAATGAGATTGGAAAGATAAATTTATACTTTGTAATTTTTTATATCTTCCAAATGAATTTAAATTTCTTTTCTTATATGAATAGGAGATTCAAATAAGAGAAAAAAAAAATAAAATTCTTTTCTTTTCTTTTATTTCTTTTGTTTAATTTTCTTTTATTTTTCCCACACAATTTACGCACCAAACAAAAAGATAGAGTTGGAGTGGTAATTTTACTTGATATGAATTTGTTTTAAAAAAAATTAATTCAACTTAAAATTAAAAAAATTCTGAAATAATCTATTGTTATCTTATTAAAATTTGATCTAATATAAATTATTAAAATATTAATTTTGAAAATGAACATATATTTTCTTTATTTAAAAAATTAAAATTATTAACAACTCAATTTTATCTAAAATTCGAAGATGACTTAGAAATCTTTTCAATGATTATATATATATATATATAGAAAATAAGGCAGTCTATAATTGATTCCATGTCCAACCCAACACATCTGTCATCTCTAGGGCAATTTAGGTGCAACCAATTGATAAAAAGCAGTAGGCGATTATAGAAAGAAGATGCATTGCTTGCTTCTTTTCTTGTTCCATTTTGAAAGTAGGAAATCAAGGGAGAAGTACAGGCAATCAATGATCCATTGAGAATTGAAGTGGTGGGTTAAGGGACCACTCCAGCTAGCTAATGCAGTATAATGTCATGTTTCTATTACAACTTCAAAAGTGATGGTGAAAGATGCCCACATTCAATGCTAATACCTAATGCCACTAACTTGTCACCATCTCCTCCCCACATTTGTATATAGCAATAAAATCCCATAGTACATTTTTTACAAACATATCATATGTACCTTCTAATTGCAATACATAATTAACAATGTCACCAATCTTAATAATGATCAATCAAATAAGATAAAGGACAGTTCCATTTTTTTTTCTTCCGGAGAGGAAAAGGTGTATGCATACTAAAATACTTGTCATTGGTGTAATAAAGAGAAAAGATCTTTCGAAAAATTCTCCTATAAACTGAATTTATGACGTAAGATAAGAAATCATATAATTAGAAAATAATTATACAATATATTTTAAATATAAAATTATGAAATATTACTATCAAATAAAAAAATATATAAATAATGTTTTTTTAATGGAGCAATTTACCATTTTATATGATGAATTTTGTCCATATTAAACATTTCTCGACTTGGTTGCCTTTGTCCTTCCTAGCAGATTCTATAATTGCTATCACTGAGAATCAAAAACTTGCCTACATCATCTATGAACACAAATATATATTTGGAATTTTTTCAAATGAATTTTAAAAAGAAAAATGCTGCTTATAGTTTAGAATTAATAAAGTGAGTTTCTTGGCTAGAATTGATTATTTACAAAATGATAATTATAGTTTATTAATTTATGTTTAACTTAATCATATATTTTTTATTAATTTATGTTTAACTTAATCCTATTTTTATCATAACAAGCGAAATTAAAGTCTTTGGTATCAATACAAATTATCATATTTTTATTTTGTCGGTTCAAAAATTCGCCTCCTATCACTTTTATACACAATATAGATTTTTCCATTCATGGTGCATAGCTATTCCACACTATAATATCTGTCTGTGAAGAATACTTATTTCAGACAGCCAAGAAGACAAATTAAACTTTCTGCTGCGTAAAAATAACAGAAGTATGCATGAAATTCAGTCTGTCGCAGGCTAGGTGAGGTGCGCTTTTGACTCTTTTCTCTGTTGTTTAGAAACCAAGTAAACAATGATGAAGCACTTTCACTATTCATTTCCGTAAGATCTTAAAATAATTTCTTTCATTATTAGTTTAACTTAAAAAAGTCCCAACTTTTTTTAATTTTACATTTTTTCGATATTTGTGGCCCGAAAGATAGTGAGTTCAATTATTTCCTTAAATATTAGATGAAAATATATTGAAAGCTAGTGAGTTACATCTACCAAATATAAGATCCGTAATAGAATTTCAGATGGATTAGATATTATAACCTTCAAACATCTGAAATTCTAATTTATACTATAACTAGTTGTTATCTCGCGCATTACTCAAATTATAATATAAAAAAATTTTATCAAATAATTAAGAAAATTTTTATCTTTTTTTTTTTTATTATAGATATAAGAATATTAAAATAAATAATTTTTAAATTAATATTATTTAAATTATTTAATATTTTTATTGTTTAATTTAGATAAATAATTATTTTTTATTTCCTTTAAAAATTCTTAATGATATTTTAATAATTTTTATTTCCTTTTCGGGATTCTTAAGTTAATTGATTGTGAATTTAAATTGTGTGAATTTTTCTCTTACTATTTTTTTTTTTTTTTGAAAGACTGTTACTATTTTTATTATTGAAGGTATTTTTAATAATTATTTTTCAGTAATTAATTATTAGAAGTTTAATAATTAAATTTTTTGTTTTATTAAATTTTAATTTCATATTTTTATTTAAAATTTATCTATATTTAAATTAAATTTAAATAACTTATATTAGTAAAATTTTATATATATAAATGTGAGAATGTTTTAAAGTTGTATAAAAAAAAAAACTAAATGAGAAAGTGTTATATGTTAGTCCATAGATGAAAGTTTATTATTGCCTCAATTTTGTTATATATAATAGACTTTATCCAATTAAATTTTTTTAAATTAGAAAAATATTTATAAAATCCTTTTCAAATAAGTGATTTTTAAAAAATTACATCTTATATATGAAATGTTTTTATTATTATATATTAAAACTAAAATTTATTTTATATGTAAATTAAAATTTATTATTAATACTAAAATTAAATATATCATAATTGATCTTATAATAAACTTTAAAATTAAAATTTTCATAATTACTTTAACACTAGTTATCATTATTACAACATGAAACACATTCATAACTAAACGGTCTGATATCAACTCAAAGGATTAATTGATATCAAATGGGTTTTAATATAAGATCTAATAATGACTTGGAATGTTAGTTGATATATATATATATATATATATATATATATATATAAAATAACGTTTAGGGGGCCGTGTTTATAACTTACGAGCGATAATAAAGTTACAAATTTTTTTTTTCTTGTCAAGATTATGACCCACCAAATCGAGTGAAGTCAACAGATTGACTTATATGAGTTACAATTGATCCGACCCCACTGATCGCCATAATCCATCCAACCCAAAATTTTTCAGATTATTCAACTTCAGGTCAAATTACTGCAGATTGAGATGGATATACCCTTTCTAGCGGCTGATTCGAGTTGGATAAAGAATTACCACCTACTTCCAAGTGCATTCTCTTAGGAGATTACCGCCCGGAACAAGTGAGACTTTGAACAAACCCTTAAGTAATGAATCAAAGGAGAAGGAGATTCTGAACCGAGGCACCTGTTGATTCGAATTCTCAAATACCAATGTGAAGCTAAATTAAAAAGGCTATTTACGGTAAAATTCATGAACTTGACCTCCTATTGATGCATTTGTTGTACAAGCAGCGTTGTGCTGCCTGTAAAATATAGACCTATCCTAAATTTGTGGGACGCAGCAAAACTATTGCAGCGTAAAGGAAATGATGAAATGTTCCTCAGGAACATTCAACTGATCGACAGAAAATATGACTGCAGTTTGAATCACCAAAATATAGGACCAAGAATAATCACATCATAAATACCCCACCAATTCCCAGTCAAAAATAGACACACCAAACTATCAGAGAGAAAGATTAGAAGACATGAGGCTGACTAGCTAATCTGCAAAAAGGCACGGGTGAAGATGGTTAAATGTACCAGAAAGGCCATGTTTAGTTCACTCTTGGAATGGAAATGAATGTAATGCTTAGAGTAGGATTCCACTTGTTTGGTTCACAAGGAATCAAACTTTTCCATAATACTTTTATATTTGAACTTTTGAAATGCTTACCATTTTAAGTATAGTTTTGTAAGATTAGCATCACAGTTTATTTAGTTATTTCGAAAACAAACTTGGGATTTGATCAAAAACATTTTTTTTTTTTTGATAAAAAAATCCATTTTCATATCCATTCTATTTCCAAGAATGAACCAGACATGTCCAAAAAGAAGTATATAGACATTATGTTTAAATAAACTTACAGAGCAAAAAGGTATCATTTTTCTACTTCAGTCATCCAATCTTGTGAACACATCAAAGCTTGCACAGTAGTTGGTCGCAGTGAACTCCATTCCCGATCAAGCACCCTCTCTCCATTGTTAAAAGCAAACTCTGGTGTAACTTTTGACATGGGAATTCCCAAAATATTTCGTGCCATCAAAGCCAGGATAGGATACCTTGGAGTGTGAACTTTCCACCAATTTAATATGTTGAAATCAATACTTCTAGGGAAGAGAGGTTCTTCCAGGTATTTGTCCAAATCTGACTTTGCACCTTGACTGTGGGAAGTTTCATGGAGAAATTTATCAAATCCCATCAGTCTATCTTTGCAGTCCCTCCCAGAACTATGTAAATAGGCATTGCTACTGCTAACTTGGGAAGCCATATCCTGGTCAAAAGAAGCTAAAGGAGAGACGACAGAATGTTCAGTGTACAATGCCTTTATATACTCAAGAACTTCATCAATCAACTCTGCAGAACCACTGCCAAATATTTGTTGATAGTAATACTCAATCAACTTTATCTTGAATCGAGGATCTAACACGGCTGCAACTGCCAAAGCAAAACAGCATTTCTCCCAATATTCATCAAACTTGCTTTTCATCTTCACTGCAGTAGAATTAATAAAATCATCCGAGTTCTTGCACCATTCAATTAACTGCAAGTGAATATCACAGATCTCAGGGAAATATACATTGGCAGTTGGATACTTGTTCTTCACAAAAGCATTACTAACTTCAACAAAATGTTTCAAGTAGCTTGTAATAGTCCTCACCCTATCCCACTCTAAATCAGTTGGACACATTGTATGGGCAGGGTCTTCTTCCTGAAGAAGAGAAAATGCCCACCTATACTCTAGGGCAACTTCAAGCATAAAATATGTTGAGTCCCATCGTGATGGATTGTCAAGACATAAGCATTTCTGACTCTGAACACCACTTCGTAGAGCTATCTCTTTGAACTTCATTTGAGTTATTTGTGAACTTCTAACATAACGAATGCTTTCTCGAATGTTATGTATCACCTCAAAAAGACCATCCAATGCATCATTAGCCATCCGATTGAAGAGATTAGCAGCACATCGTACATCAAATAACATACCATTACAGTAAAGAAACCTATTCTGAGACAGCCTATCTCTAATTTGATGGACAATGTTGTCATTGGAAGAATGACTATCAAAGGTCATTGAAAACAGCTTACGGTCTATACCCCATTCCATCAAACATGTCATGATTACCTCTGAATGCGTGTCCTCTGTATGATTTGGATCAATCAAAACAAAATTCAACATCTTCTTCTTTAATTGCCAAGCTTCATCAATATAGTGTGCGGTTAAACACAGGTACTCAGCAGCATCTGAAGCAGACCATAGATTGGCACTAAGGCAAATCTTTCCTGGCAATTTATCAAGCATTTCATAAACCTTCCGTTTCTCTTGTAAATAAATATCCATGCAATCAGCCTCCACTCTATCAGGTGTTACGACCTCAAACAATGGCTGTAGATTCTTAACAAAAATCCTGAATCCAACATGGTCAACCATATGCACTGGATACCCATGTAAAATAATCATGCGAGCTAAATCAAATTGACTTCGTCTTTGATCCCAGTTACTACTTGCAACGGTAACAGCTTCATCTTTCACTTGCCCTGGTTCAAATTTATAATTCACAACAAGGAGTGGTTCATCCATTCTCTGCTCCTGATCCACATTTACATTCGCGAGATTAAGGACTCCTTCCTTTTTCTTTTCCCTTGCCGAAAGAAATTGAGCAATGCCATGACTAGTTCTTCTCTGACATCTAATTAAATGGTTCCTCAAATGAGACGTTCCACTAGTACTTGATCCACTCAGTTTTTTCTTACAATGCCTACAAATAGCTAAAAACGTGTCTCCTTTCTTCACCCTGTCAAAATCATTCCATACAACAGATTTTAACCTGCTGGATTTTACTATCACAGCATCTGATAGATCCATTGCACGAAAAATCTGGTAGTTCACTGATATCTGCCCATTAAAGCAAATTTGACAAAACAAAATTAGGGCACAAAACCCAAATACAAAGTGTTCACAATCATTCTAAAAGCTTAACAGGCATAACCGAACCAACTAGGAATTAAATTAAGGTTATGAAGATCTTAATCACATACCACCCACAATCATAACCTAAAATTTTTTATCCCAAATATAAATCAAACTAATGTAAAATAAAATTAACTTCAAAAATAGTGATGCAATATAAAATCGGATTATATGCGGATAGGAATCACCCACTTGATTTGTTGGTGCCGGAAAATGGGCGGCAACGGCAGCGGAATCATGGTGGCTGTCTGTACAACAGTGGCCGAGGTGAAGAACAATTTAGATAAATGAACAATGTAAAGGCAAACAGAGGCGTGGGTTAAAGACTGGCTTCACAAGTGAGACAACGGACGGGGGATAGGTTTAGGGCTTGCTGGAAATGTAAACAGATAGGAGATTATTATTATTATTATTATTATTATTATTCCAGTTTTTCAAACTTGGTCCGGTAAAAGCAAAGGCTTATATAGTTCAGAAATTCAATGGGAGCAAACTGGCTTAAAACGAAATTTATTTAATTAAAATTTTACAATTATATATTGTATAAATATAAAAAATAAGTTAATTTTATTATGTAAATTTTTTAGTGTGTATATATATATATATTGAAAATTAAAATAAGAAATAATGATGAAGCAATATTTGGATATTAATTTTTTTAAGAAGGTCAATAAATCTGATTTCACTGTACTCAAATATTTTTTTATTTTATGAATAAATTTTAAATTAATTCAAATTAAATATCAACATAATAGATATTTATTTAAGAAATCACTTATAATTTTTATTATTTATTAAAAGATAATGAAAACAACTCGACTTTATTGTGATTAGAGTATGTGAAATTTTGATTTGATGAGTTTGAAATTGGTGACCATGATATCCAAGATTGATATTATTAACCATGTATTCAAGGTTGATAATCTATTTGCTTTAATTACGATATGTTTTAAATGATAACAAAATTTTGAAGTTTTAATATTTGATTTGAGCATTTGTCTTATTAAAATTGTATCAAAAATAGAAAAAATATTGATTATACAACTCCAATGTTACGTTTGGTGGGATGTAATCAATTGTAACAAAATATAATCAGATACAAACTCAATTGAATTATTAAACGAAATTTTTTTATTATATTACATTTTATTTGATTATATCATACCAAACATGTGATCAAGATCCTTTAAAAAAAGTATTTGAAAACAAAGATGAAGACAAAAAAGAAAGATTCAAAGCACATCTCAAAAGTAATTTCTTGAGATTATCCAAGAAAGCAAAGTCAAATATCAAGAACATTTATGCACTTAAAAGGCCAAAAAGAGTATAAGAGCAAAAACAAAGAAAAAATGAAGAGAAGTTAAGAAAGACGATTCAACGTCTTTGGGAGAGATTCCAACAGCCATGGAAAATGCCGGTTATGGAACTAGAAAAATGGCCCATTGAAAAGGTCTTTAGAAAGTACCTTGACTACTCTGCCTGAGTGTGGAAGAAAGCTCAATAAATGTGAGAATATCTAATGACTATTCAATGGATTCAATAACAATTTGAAAAGAAAAGTTTTAAAGCCCAATAAAGGAAACAATGCTTCGTTGAGAAGATATTTAAATCGTTGGAAATTTAACAACCATGGAGAAAATTCTAACAACCATTAAACAGAAGACCATGGATAGATCTAATGCCTAGGAGAAGATTGTTAAAGAGCCATTAAGAATTCAATAACTATGAAAGCATTCCAATAGTCGTTTAAAGGCTATAAAAGTTGATAGGGTGACTTCTTTATGTATAATAGTTAGATTTTAGAAAATTATTTTTATAGATTTGGTTTATCACATAGGATGGTGAACCATCCAATTAGAAGATATTTACACAATACATTTTGAGTATGGAATTATAAAAAAAATTATAAAATACCACTGATTAAATATATAAATCGTTTTTTCTACTTGGTTGGTTTATCATCTTATATGGTGAATTCAGTCTATATTAAAATTTATTCTTATAAAGACTTTCATATGAGCCTTTAAAATGTTAGAGATTTTGATAAAGCCAAAGAAAAATGTGTGTGCTTTATAAAAGGGGCTTAGTTTTAGGTAGAGTGAGATTTATGTGCTTCATAATAAATTTTTAAGTTTATGAAAGTAGGTTTTCTTTGAATACTAAGTTTAAAATACCATCTATTATAGAGACTATTATAGATCATTTCTTTATAAGATTTTAAGATTGGTATTAAGCCCATAAAAACACCGAGTGATTTTTGCTCTCTTGGGCCCTTAGAAAAAAGAGTGGTAGGTTTCTCTTAAGTCTAATAAAAAATGAGGTTGTATCTAAATTTGCAAAAGATACTAAAAGACTTAAGTGTGATTTAGGGAGTAGATGTTGGCATTATTGGCCAATCTACTAAAAATCCTTTATGTTTATTCTCGTTCTTTCTTTCACTCATTATCTTTGTTTAAGATATTAGTGAATTATGAGCTAGCTTTTATATCATCAATTGAAGCAAGAAACTTCCAAAGAAGTTTCCAAACAAGTATTTGAAAGTATTCAATTCACCGTTCCTCTAACATTGTCAGCATCACAAGGTCTAATGATTGGTATCAAAGCCCTATCTCTTATTAAAGTTTAATTACAAGAAGAAAGATCCATAGTAGCTTTAAATGAGCATGAACCCAAAGGCTAATAAGTTGCAAGACCTTCATTCTTCAATAACACTGACTACCAATATTAAAAAAGTCGAATGTACTACTTTTTAAGGTTGAAGTCTATATAGCTCTAAAGAATAATAGAGAAGTTCATATGCCCCTGTGAAAACATTTAATGATGGAATATAAGTAGAGAAGGATATCGATAAGATGTATGAAAAAAAAAAAAAAAAAAAAACAAGTGACTAATAATCATAAAGTCATTCATATGTTTTCTATGTCTTGAGTATAAGTAAATATAATAAGGTGAGAATAAAAGCTACTGCAAAGAAGACATGAGAGACTTTAGAGGTAACAGATGATGTCGCAAATTAAGTCAAGAAGAGTAAGATGGAGACCTTCATCTTTCAATATGAGATCTTTTGAATGAAGTTGAAAAAGAAAATCCCCCAAATGTATAACTGTTTTATCGAAATTGTTAGAAAAAATGAAGATTTTTGGAAAAACATTCACTAACGTAAAACTAGTGAAGAAAGTACTAAGGTGTCTACCCAAGAAACAGTTAGGGAAGATCACATGCCTTAAGGATTCTAAAGATTTAAATACCATACCTTTGGATGAACTCTTGAAAAATCTCATTGATTATGAGATAAGCCCCAATAGAGAAGCACCATCTATATATAGATATAAAGTTGTAGATAGGGTAAGCAAAAATCAGAGTGGACCGAAAAAATCAACCGAATCAAGCTGGTTTGGTTCGGTTTGGTTTAATCTTTAATAAGATTAGTTTGTTCGGTTATAATTTTAAAAAATTTGATTTTCGATTTTTGGTTCAGCTTTTTAGATAGAAAACCCAAAAAATCGAATTAACCAAAGTAATAAATAAATTAAACTAATTTGAATCAAATCAGATTTAAGATACATATAATTTAATTGAAACAAACCGAACCAAATCGAACTTTTTATAAGATCAGTTCGGTTCGATTTATAGATACATAAATTTGTGTTTAATTGATTCAATTAAATCGGTCTTTTCAAAATTTCATGGTTCGATTATAAGTATAAAAAATTTGATTTATTAAAATTTGGTAAAAATTAATCGAACCATCCTTTTGTTCACCCAGCAGACGCTTATGAACAGTGAAATTGAAAGTGATTTTGTGATTTTAGAAAATTTCAGAGGCATTTTCAGCAGACTTCATCTAATTTGAAGGGCGTTTTTGTCTTCTGCTGTGAACGGATAGACATTTTATGTGCTTCGCTTCCCGAGAAAGCCCATAACAAAATGACATAGTTTTGTAGGGGTTTCTTCGTCTTTTGCTGTCCATTGCGTTGGGTAATTCAATCTTTGGACCTTAGTGCTATTACCCTTTGTCTTTTATTTTTATGCATTCCCACGACAAAACGATATTGTCCCACGATGAAGCCGTGGTTATATGGTATTTCTCTATGACACCATATCGCTTTCTTCTTTGTTAATAGGCACATTACTTATTTACCCTTCTGATGCCGTTTTATTAGATCTATCAGACATTTCCGACCGTGCGGTTTTATTCCTTCGGCTTGCTCCTTCCTTCTCCATTCCACAAGCGCTAATTTCAGTCATCCCTTACTCTTGCTTCACCTCCAACCGCCTCCGTCCTATCTTCCTTCCTTTTTCCTTTACCTTTCATAAAATAGGTCCCATTGTTTATCCTTTTTTTACCTCCTTTATCAAAATTTTCAAGTCCTTTGATTTTATCATTTTTAATTTAAATCATTTTTCTGAAGCCATTACTAATGGATGTGCTTCGTTTGCATGTTGGCATGGTGGCGTTCAATTCGTTAGATGAATGCATTTTGGGTTCTGAAGATGGTTTAAGCATTTGGAACGAATCGTCTAAGCCATTGAGATTTGTTCTAATTGCAGGGCAGCCTATTAATGAACCAATGGTTCAACATGAGCCTTTTGTGATGAATGCACAATCTGAAATTGAACAAACAATTGAGGACTAGCATAATTTTTTATTTATGATTTTTAAGTATTCAAATAATAACTTTATCATACTTCCATTAATAAGAATATATATATTACTTTAAAGAAATCAAGCTCCAAAGAAGAATAAATGGATAAGGAGGAGATAGAACTATTGACCAACTAATTTCGAAGAATATTTAGGAGATTCCCTCAAAGGAAGGGAAAGAGTAAGGTTTGGTAGAGTGATATAGATGTGGTAAATTACATTAAAAAAAAAAAAGCATATAAGGCCATTTGAAATAATTTAAGCTCCTTCAAATTAAGCCAATCTAAAGACAAGCTAAAATACGTAAGGAGAAAAAAAAGTCAACCTATACTTCATGATTACTGAGAAAACTCATAAAATGGGGTATGCTTTAATGCTTTTAATAATTATTTAAATAATGATAAAGAGCTTAAAGAAATATTTATTGTTAAAATATTGTAGAAACCGTAAAATTCACCAACAATGAATTATATAAAAATTTTAAAATAAATAAAGTTTTAAATCAAAATTGGTAGAATTAAAAAAGAGTTTTGAGAATTTAAAGAAAGCAAATGAGATTTTGATAAATGAGAAAAAAGTATGATGAAACTATTTCTTTTCAAAAGTCTCAAAAAGAAAGTTTCGAGTTTGAAAGAATCTTTTGTCTCTTTTACTAAAGGTGAAAAAAAAAAAAAAAGAGAGAGAGAAAGATTTGATTTTGGCTTCCCAAAGAAATTCAAGGGATAAATATGGCTTAGGTTTTAAATATTTAATAGCATTCATCTCTAAGCATAAATTTGTAAAAGCCACTTTAAAGGCTATGGTTTCCTTCTCCTTTATCATATGGGACACATATGCATAATTCTAAATATTCATATTTACATGCACAAAAGCCTAAAGCACACCATGCTAATATTTTTAGATCTCAAAGGCCGGAGCTAAATTGAAATGCACATATCCTGCTATTCATAGTCACAAGTTTCAAGAAAGCCATCTTATGAATTATCCTTTTATAGACCTAAAAGAGCATTCCCTTAGCAATTCTTTTATTATCAAAAGTTTAGCCACAAGACATATTTTTACTATGTAAGTCTAAAAAATTTTATTTATTCCCAACCTTATGGACCCAAATAGAATTGAGTACTAAAATTAGTTTCATCAATATTTTTAAAATTAGACTAGAGATTGAACTGGTCAACTAAATAGTTTCAATTTAATCGATTTGACATATTCATTCCAATAGGTTAATTTTTTAAAAATATATAAATCATACTTAATTAATATTTAAAATTAGAAAAAATAAATAATGAAATATGTTCTTAAAATTTTAAATTTTCAATAAAATAACGTAATTTTTTAAATTTTTTGCACAAAATAATGTAGCTTTATATTAAATCAGGTTGACCTTGCTTTTGATTTTGATCAATTTCTAATTTTAATATATTTTTTCAATTTTGACCAATTTTTAAATGACTAATTTTTAATATTAATCAAATTGAATCACTAATTGATTTTTGATTTTATTAGTTCAACTAAACGGTACAGTCTGGTTCTAAAAACACTAAAGTTGATTAATAGGTAGGAGACTCATTTACTAAGTGCTTATTATGGAGGATCTAGAGGTAAATAGAGATTAATTAAGAAATAGAAAGGAAGGAGCTTCAAATGGTTCAATCGGTATCAAACCTATAATTAGTGCTAAAATATGTAATATATCCCTTAACGCCGTCCCCATCCCACTTCCCTTTTTGTCCCCTCTCAATGCCGTTTTTATATACATACATTCAGGAGGATTTGTATACGCATGAATTGCATATACCTTGGCATATGTGTTTATTTTTCTTTTTATCCGTTCCCCTCAATAATTGATATCCTATTCTTATGTGATCTCAATGCTATATATGGTGTTGGTTGATTATTTCAATAAGTGGTATCACTATCAAGTAGTATTAGACCTAGACTTGGATAAATTTTTGGAGAAGATGCCATGTATAGAGGGCATAAATTTATCAAAATAGGAAGAAATTGCATTATATGCTTGATTCAAGGGGAAGTAAACATTTCTTATTAACAATTGGTGTTTATCAACAATCAGTATTTAGAACCCCTTGTTATTTTTTAAAGGGAGAATTTCTTTCAAATTTGGGGAGATGACTTTATCACTGTTTTTGAAATTATTTCAAAATGGAAGAGAATTTTTATTTTACTTTGATGTATTTATTCTTTTTTGTTTTTAATAAAAACATCCTATTCTTTTTTAAAAAGAAGAGAATATTGATGATGCGATCTTATGTTTGATAAAATATTTGCCTTAATCACATATTTAAATGATGTGTTTGAATGGTAATAAAACCATGAGAAGTTATAATCTTTAATTTGAATGTTTTTTATTAGAACTTTATTTTTTTTCAAGAATAAGGGGAGTGTTATCTATAGAACCCTGAGGATTTTTATTCTCTAAAGAAGTATTTAAAAATAAAGATGAAAATAAAGAAGAAAGAAGAAAGATTCAAAGCACATCTCAAGAGCAATGTTTTGATATTTTTTAAAAAATAAAAAGCCAAATACCAAGAATATCCATATATTTAAAAGCCTAAAAGGATGCAAGATTATAAATGAAGAAAAATGAAGACAAACTGATAAAGAAAATTCAATGATTGTAGAAAAGTTTGCAAAAATCATGGAAATGCCATCGAACATGAAACTAGAAAAATGGCTTGTTAAAAAGTCTTTAAAAAGTATCGTAATTAATCTACCTAATTGCGAAAGTAAGCCCAACAATTGTAGAAATCGAATGGCTATTGATGAATGGTAGGAATTCTTTTAGTATATAATTTTAGGATAGGAATTAGGAATTTTATTATTTTATGAGTTTTTTATTATAGAATAAGTCATTTATATCTTTTTATTGCTTTCACAGGAAATTATCGACAAAGGAGCTTAATTATAGTTTTTAACAGGTTTGCGTGACAACATGACCCATCCATTGGACCATGTGGGAACACAAAGTGATCAATTAGTAGCGCAGGATCGCGACAGCAGTTAAGTGCATGGGTTGTTGCATGGCCTATGCATCGAGTCATGCAGATCGGTCATGACAAATTGTTTAATGCAATTAGAGACTTTCTTTTAACCATCAAGGAAACCTTTTTGGAGAGGATTATTTTGGACAAAAAGGGAGCAGTTTTTGGAGAAAATAATTTAGATCAAGATCTACTTGAATTTGTGAGAGATATTTAGAGAGATTGAGAGAGTTCTTCTTTAGGATTCATTAGTTAAGGCAAGATTATTTTTTTTAAGGATTCTTCTTCTAATTCAATGAGTTTCTTCTTCTTCTTCTTTTAGAATGAACTAACTTTTCTATTCTAAAGATTAGGATAAAAACCCAACATTTTTATGATTATATAAAGAGATTTTATTTCAATGGTGTTGGATTTTCTTGATTTAATATGTTTGAACCTAATTTAATTGGATGTATGATGGTCACATATATTTAAGGATTGAAATCCTAGATCATGGAGTGAAAGTGGAAGTCTAAAGTTAGTAATAACACATTAAACTAGAGAAGTAATACCACGAGAGTAGGATTAACCTCTGAAAATGTTCTAGGGATATCCATAGAATCTAATGCATTATTATTGAGTTTGGTGGCCACGAGAGTAGGTGTAATCTCAGTAGTAGAAGATCCAATTTTGCTTGACAGATATTATTAGGTAATCTAGGAAATCCATCTTTAAGGAAAATTCATTCACTTAAGAAATAAAATTCTTTCTATAATTGTGAAAGTGTTGTGGTATAATCTGAAATCCTTAGAAATCATTTTACATCATAGTTTTCTTTATTTAAATTCTATTTTAATTTGTTTTATAATTTTAGATTTATTATTCTTCATGGTTGTTAGATAATAAAAAATTTTAATTCTTTGGTACTTGTGAATTAGTTTTCATAGGAATGATCTCTACTCTTCAGTATATTACTTGAAGCGATTTGAGCACTTGTAAGAGTTTTACATGCAACAATGAATTCAATGACTATGATGAAATCCAAGTGACTACTAAAAGAAAATCTTCAAAGCCTAACGAAGGAAACATCCTATGAAGAAGGTTCTTAAGCTATTAAAAATTTGATGACCATGAAGCAAATTCTAATGATCATTAAATAGAAGACCATGGACATTCAACATCCATGAAAAGATAGTTAAAGGAATTCAAAAGTATTCCAACAACCATTGAAAGGTTATAACAGTTATATTTTTAAAAGTTAACAAAGTGATTTCTTTATGTCTAACAGTTAGTTTTAAGGCTTTACCTATATAAAGACTTTTATATGAACCTCTAAAATATTAGAAATTTAGAGAAAGCTAAAGAGAACTTTATATATTTTGTAAAAAGGATATATTATTAGTTCTAGATAGAGTGAAATTTGTATACGTTGTAACAAACCTTTGAGTTTGTGAGAGTAGGCTCTCTTCGAGCACTAAGCATATATTATTAACTATCTTAAAACTATCTTAAAGGCCTAAACACTTGCTAAGAATGATTTCTTTCTAAAATTTTAATTTTGGTGTTAAGCTCGTAAAAAAATAGAGTAAATTTTGTTCTTTTGAGCTTTTATAAAAGAAGGGTGGTAGGTTCCCTTTGAACTTGGTAAAAAAAGAGGTTGTATCTGACTTACAAAATATAACAAAAAGCTAAAGTGTAACTTAGAGAGTGAAAACATGTATTATTAGCTGAACCACTATATAAATCCTTTGTATTTATTCTTCTTCTTCCTTTTCCTCATTATCTCCTTTAAAAGTATTATGAATTGTGAGCTAGTTTTGCACCATTAATTAAAGTGAGGAACTTTCAAATAAGTTTTTAAATAATTTTTTAAACGTATTGAGTTCACTCTCTTTCTTAAGTTGTCATCCTCTCAAAGTCTAACACAATATGTAAATTATAATCTTATAATATATAACAATATATTATGTTTGGAGATATTTCATTTATATTTAAGTCAATATAATGTGAATAAAAACTAATTAGATTATATATTTAAATCATTTCAATTTAATATATTTTATAATATAGATGATATTTTTCTTAAAAAAGTTTATACATTTAATAGTATATAATGCAAGTTTGTACATATCACACATACATAATTATTACATTAATGATATATAATTGGCTTGTAGTTTATATATATATATTTTTAATTTGGTGCTTTATTTTGAATAATTTTTATTTCAACAATTGAAGATTGAATTGAGTCGATGAATTAATTTAAACTACATTGAAAAAATATAAATTTGAATTGAATTAAATAAAAAATTTGATCTAATTTGATTTAATTCTATATTTATTAGGTTTGGTTCTAATCCCTTTCATTTTGGAAGAACCAAAATTTAGTCCAATTTCAATGATTAAACTAAATTAATCCGTATGTATTCCTAATTACTACACCCTTATTGTATTGTTGTAACTGCCACTTATTCTTCAGCAAAATATGCTATTTTTTTTTACTTATAATAATAAATTATTTTTCTGAAATAATATTAAAAATAAAATATAAAGACACATAGCCGTATAAAGAAAATATATTAAATATTTTTTTAAATTTATTTATATCTGTTTGGCATTGTTATAAAAAAAATACTATAATTGTTTACTAAAATTATAATTTTTTAAAATTTTAATATATTTTAACTATTTATAAAAGTAATTTAATTATCATATCAAGTATCCAATAATTATTTGTAAAAATTTAAATTTAAATTTTTCAAAGTCAATTTTGACTCTTAAATTTTATATTAAAACATTAAACCAAATCAATAAAATAAATTTCTTTTATTTTCTTTTTTATCCAAAAATTACTATTGGCAATATCAGTGCTAAACAAATTTTTAATATACATACTTTTTTAATACTAATAGAATACAAATAAAATTATAGTGCGACCTTCAATCAACAACAAGAATATTAAGATAATAAATTCTACAAAAAAAAAATCTACAACAGAAATTTTTTTTTAAAAAATCCTATTAAAGGTAGAATTATATTTGAAGCAATCAATATGTTTTGTTATGGTTTCATATAAGCGACAATAATATATAGTAGATAAATAAGATTTTAATTTTCTTTTGCTTCAAAACATTTTGACTATTGCAATATTATAAAAACAAATAAAGTTTGATTATCACTTAAGCTATGTTTGATAGGGTTTAATGAAAGTTAACAATTAATGAAGTTAATTCTTTATCTCCATTTACCTTATTTGGAATAAATATTATTCAGGAATTTAACAGCTAACCCCTATTTTAGTGTATTTTTGTTAACCTACTTCCCTCTAAGTAAATGGGTTGAAAGGACAATGGAGAATAAAAAATTTTATTTTTTGTATTGTATATAAATAATATAAAGCTAAATATTATAAGAAATAAATAAATATTATTAATATAATAATTGTTAATAATATAAAATATTATTAAAATAGTAATATTAATATTCTAAAATTTTGTTAATATAATAATTTTTAGTCATATATCAAAATTATTAATGTAATAATATGATTATTATAAGGTTACATTAATACACAAACAAAAAATATTACTAATATGGTAATTATTTATAATATATAAATATTATAATAATATACATATCAATGGTATCAAAATAATATTATAAAAATAATTATAGTTATCATCCTGTTATTATTATTATTATTAAATGTCAACTGAATATAAATATAAATAATTATGATATCAATCTTATATTATTAAATAGCTAAACGTAGTTAGCTATTACTCTTTTAATATTTTATTTTCCTTCTTTATCCTTCTTAATTGTTACCTTTTTATTATTACTCCTAAAACTATTAACTCTCATTCATTTAATGTCCTGCCAAATATATTCTTAACAGTAAAAAAAAAATATATTGTTGATTAAAATCTTAAACCACCTAGCTAGATTATTTTACATCATAAATTGTTCAAGTGTTTAATTTGTAATGATAATCCACAAGAATAGTTAATCTCAATCTTTTTTGAGGAATTAGGTATTTATATATAATCCAATTCAAGGATTAGACCAACATTGTACTTTGATTAAGTATAAGAGTATTGAAGCACGTAACAAGCCTAATCACACTTAATTATAACATATGTACACAATGTCAACCTACATAATGTGGTCTCATCATCATAAGACTTCTACTCAACCTAAGACATTCATAAATCTTAGCAAAGCGTGGAGGGAAATCTAATGCTAAACCTTATTTTACATTTCCATTATATTTAATGACACTTTAAGAGAGTTATACATCATTGTCATGATAAACAAACATTTTTATTATGCATAATCAAATTTTTACTAGGAACCTCCATATATCTATATGTACATTCATAATCAAGTCCTATTAGAAAGAGTGTGTTTCTAGAACAATAATATATCGCTAGTTTTAATTATATAGTCATTTATAAATATTCATACATAATGTAGTTAGACCATTTTGATGAAACAGTTATCTTAAGGGTCTTCTCTTTGATCTTCCTTTTTTTTTTTTCCCTACTAGACTTCAAAATATTGGTTAGACAAGTATCTCAACTTAATGAATAAAAAAATATCAATATATCATGTCATCTCAAACATGCACACGACATTAACACTTTATAATCAAGTATAAGCAAACATTTTAACCCAAGTCAATTGAAATCCCACTTAAGCATATAAATGCTTCATCTCTTCCTTAGTCTTATCCATATAGGGAAGATTTTTATCACACCTTCATTTATCAACATATCTATTTTTTGAGAGATCTTGTTTGTACTTGTTTAAACATAACCACACATTTATATCATAACATATATCAACATCCTCATCATAATTAATCATGACCTATTTGTATGGATTTCCACATCATTTCAAAGCTACAAACAAACCATAGGCATACATGTAATGTAATATTAACCCTAGGTAATATAGTGCATATGAGTTCTTATTCACTTACTTTCAATGTATTATACATAATATACATGTAAGTCATGCATGAACATAAAGAAATAGATGGAGAAATATAACAAAATATCATGATAATGGTTATCGATTCATAAGTTTCTTTCTAACCAAATGCTTTTCTCAAGCTGTTAGATCACCTAATTACTTTTGACTATGGTCTAGCTACTATGATCACATAGCATAATCATCAATATTAATATAAGAGAGAAAGATAATACTTAACATTTCTAACCAAACCCTACATGCCACTTATGATCTTTTATGTTATAGAGATAACTAGTGAGACTTTAACATTTAAGAGACTCTAATTATCATTTGAAAGATAAAAGAAACACTGATTACATGGATTAACAATTCCCAATTAGTTCTTCCCAAGCTCCTAACATTAACATAATCTATATTGCATATGAAGTTTAATAATTTAATTCATGCCTCAATCATGCAAAGAAGCAGAATAAAAAAACATCCACTTGATTAAGAATTAAGATAAAGGATTGAAAACATCTTAAACTTAAAGGAAGAGGAAGCCTTAAGTTCCAAAACCCAATCTTTAAATCTTTATAAAAATAAGGTTTAAAATATCATCTCAAGGTATTTAAAATTTATTAAGAATGAGTATGAGGCTTGAAGAGAGTAAAAAGTATAAAAAGGGGCATGACAATGAAAATGAGGAATAATCTCATCTCCAACTTATTTTTATCCCTAAGAGGCACAACTGGACCTCAATGTGGAACAATTATACCATTTGAGAGAAATGGTTTAGTAAGAAAATGTTATGACCATTCTAAAATAATCTAAGAATTTCAGGGTCCTTTAATCATTTTGGAGGAATAGGTATGCTAATTAAGGAAATGGTCATGCAAGGAAAGGAATAACAGAGTAAAAATTCTTAAAGCTTGATTTGACAAATGGCATCTAATTAGGGCAACCACACCTAGAAATAGAATATGCATGCTGCATGGAATGGACATTCCCCCATCTGGAACAATTGTGTCATTGTCAATAAATCAAGTACGTGTTGCCTTATTTCTTTTTTCTCAAATCTCATACACAAAACTAACACTTTTAAAAAATCACCTACTTGTCCAAAAACACCACAATGAAATAATAAACATGTCAAACTCATTTGCATAAGGCAATGATAAGGTTCCTTTATAATAAAATGAATGGATGCATTAGTAAAGTGCCAAAATAATACTTATATTGTTACAAACTCTCCTCTTAAGAACATTCATAAATTGAAAAAGGTAGGGATATAACTTAACATCTTATCTCTAACCTTCTATGTACACTCCTTCATGTCATGTTTATTTCAAATGACCTTAACCATAAGGATCTCCTTAGTGTACAACTAAGTATTTTTTTTAGTATCGATTATTGTGATGGACTGCTCTTGATATGACAAGTCTAGGGCTATATCCATCTTTAACTTTTTTTTTTTTTTTTTTTATAAAATGCAAAGGATTTGGCATATAGTTCTTAACTTTTGATATATCAAACATTAGATGCACACTGAAAAGTCATGTAGTGTGCATAATCTTAAAAGGTTTAATGTATCAAGGTGTGAACTTTACTTTCTTATCGAATCTCATAACACTTTTCATTAGCGACACCTTAAGAAACACAAAATTAACTATCTTAAAATGTACATCTTGACTCTTTGGATAAGTGTAGCTCCTATAATAACTAGTTATTATCTTTAACCTTTTATAAATCAATGACCCTGTATAATAGCTTACACTAAGTTTAAGCATGCTAAGACTTCCTCACCAACTTCCTCCCAACATATGAGAGAGTAATATATTCTCTATTATAAGGCCTCATGTAGTGTCATTCTAATATTAATTTTAGCTATTATTGTATTTAAACTCTACTGAAGGTAGTGCATCTTTTAATAACCTCCAAAATCATAAACACATATATAAAACATGCCCTATAACTTTTAGATTATATTTTTTGATTGTTCATTAATCTAATGATTGAAAGTTATGTTAAAGGTCAACCTTGTACCTATAGCCTTCGATAACCCCTGCCAAAATCTTTATGTGAATTGCTTTCCCTTATCTAAAATAATTTAGATAAGGTTTCATGCAATATGTTATGTGGTTCACATATAGTTATAATTACTTATTGATTGAGAAGATGGCTCTCACTAGAAGAAAGATGATCGTCTTAGCCAAATAATCCATTATCACCCAAATGAAGTCATATGCTTATGGAGAAAAGGGGTAAACTTTCCATAAAATCCATGATTATCCATTTTTATTTCAACTTTAGACTAGTAAGGTGGTAACATCCCTTCTAACTTATAGTGCTTTAACTTCACCTTTTAACAAGTCATGCACTCAATTATATAACTAGTTAAACCTTCCTCAACTTATAAAACATCTTTGTGGCTCTCAAATGGACAATATAAGTAATGTTATGTGCCTCGCTCATAATCTCATCTTTAAGTTGTCAACTATAAGGACATAAAGACATTTATCACAATGAAGAACTCCTTATGAATCCATATTAAGCTCTAGCATAAACCTTTGAATCATCCATATCAACCTTACTAGCCGAGGATCTTGATATAACATGGTATTAATCTTATAAAGCAGCACTAGTTGCACTTTAACTTATACCAATAAAGAAGCCACCTAAGTGAGCTCTAATTGAACTCCTTAATTAAACATCTCATATAGATGTTTAATAACTGATGTTTGTACAAAGCTACAAAGGACTTAAGTTTAAAACATCTAGCATTACATGAACTTTATAGTCCTTTAACAACTTCATATACCTTATCTACCTTAAAGTTAAGTCCTCTTAGCTGAAAATATACTTCATGCTCTTATAATTGTGAAGATCTCATAAGTCTTATCATACAACTAATGCCTCTAAGTCTTAGATTAAACATAATTTTTGCCATCTTTGGATCATATGTGGGATGGTTTTGCTCATGTTGATTGTTAGGCCTTTGACGTCTATACATAAAGGCGTGGTTAGGTATAGCTTGTAGCCTCTCAATGTATGCTTGTACATGTTTTCTAACCTTTGGTGTAGGTTATGCTTATGTTTTTTATCGTGTATGAAGGCGTTTTATGCTCTGGTTCCTTTAAGCATGGGAGTTCTAGCACATATAGCCATAATAACCAGGGCCTTAAATATAGATGTAAAAAATGATGGATCATTATATCTTAAGCCACGCTTTATAGTGGGGTCTCGTTTTGTATCTAGGATTGTATCCATCTTCTTTTTTCATTTAGAAAACTTAGAAATATTGTCGTTTAGATCATGGTTTCTTTCTTCAAAAAATCAACCTTCTTTTTCAAATCATCAAATTTTTTAAAAAATTTTTAGATCATCAAAATTTTTTTACAATTTTATAAAGGTATTTTAAAATATTTTTCTTTTTTGGTCATTTTGATTAAATCATTATTCATGCATGAAAATAGTAAATAAGTTTATCATATGACATAGATGCAAATGGATTTACCTCACCATCATTTTCCTTTTATTATTCCCTTTGTTCAATAGCCATGAAGCAAAGGTTTGCCACTTCCTCTTTGTATGAGCTCTCACTTTTGAATTCATTTGAGACATGCTAAGTAGTTTTGAGTTTTTTTTTTTTTTTATGGAACTTCTTTAATGACTTCTTTTTTCTTATTCTAATTAAGATATTTGATCTTGATGTGACTTAATTTGTTACTACTATAGCACATGATTTAGTATTTCTTAGATAAACCACTCTTTTTATAACCTTCCTTGAAGATTCCTTTCTTGCCATTAAGGGAAAACCTTTGAATTTATTTAGGAATCAAGGTCATTCCCTTGTCCCCATCTTATGAACCATTACTATTTTCATTAACTTACTCTTTTTTGGCTTTTAGGGTTCTTAGGAGCATTATTAACTTTTTTGTTCTTAAGAATAAATTCATGAGCTAATAATTTACTTATGAGATCATCAAAAGAAAGGGCTTTAAGCTTTTTAGCTTTCTCCATAATCATTCTTCTAGCTTTTCATATTTTTTTTTTATCTTGGCAACCACATATCCTCATTGCCATGCACTTTCCTAAACCCTTCAAAGATCTCATAATATTGATAAATTTATTGTACATGTCAGGGATACTCTCATCAGGTAAATAGACAAATGTTTCATATTCATATGTCAATATTTCTATCTTCTTATTCTTAACTTGGTCTATTACTTTGTATTGTGTTTGAACATTATTCCATATTAATTTTTTGGCTAATATGCATATTATTACTTTACCATATTCAATATTATCTAAGGTGCAAGATAAAATGTGCATTACCTTTTTATCTTTTATATTCGTTTTCTTATCTTTATGTATCTTCTCTTTCTTCATTTTTACAATAGTAACTTCACCAACCATTATTATAGGAACTTCTCTTTCATCTTTACTGATGTTACAAGATCTACCTTATCATTGTAAAGAAAGACTTGATTCTTTTCTTTACTAGGGATATTCGATATCAAAGAATGGTGGTCAGTAGATAAGATAAAATTTGTAGTAAGAACTAAAACTTTCCATGATCATTACTCTAAAATGATTAAATCTTTAAAAAGTGAGACTTGCTTTGATATTATTTATTATCCTTAGACAGCCCAAGATTAGGGTGATTCGGGAACGAAAAATTTTTAGTTAATACTTTATGAAAATAAAACATACAAAAAAAGGAGGAAAGATAGAAATGCACGAGATTTATGGAGGTTTAGTGCTACTACTTACATCTTCTTTGCAAGCAACAATATTTGAGTGTTCAACACTTAGTTAGCTTATATGTGCTTATTAAATTATCATAAGCTTAAGGATATGCAATTGAAGATTTACTAATTCACTCACAAAGATATATATTCCTTAGAGTTGAATTGAACACATTAAAGTGATATCATACAAGATTACAAATAACACTTAAAAGATTACACTCTTACTTTCATACACAAACTTTTCAAATTATACACTTATGAACAAAAACACTTGGATTAGGATTAGTTTGATGATTACTTAGTTTGCACTTGAAATTGGTTGTATAACATTCAAAGTGGTTTTTGAATTTCCTTTAATAGTTGAGTAAAATACTGAGCTATTTATGGTCCCAAACGTATAAATAATTAAGTTGTCTTAAAATATAATCCATTATAGGTTCCACACTCATGGTTGAGCCTCCAAAATTAGAGCCATTACTTTTCCATAGTAATGTCTTTTGCTTTATGGCCTAGTGCTTCTAACAATCAATTTTTCTTTGTCATCATCCTCATTTTGCCTTTGTTGTGGCACCTTACACGTAGGTATGGATATTGTCCTTTACGGTATGGCATTCTCCACCACGATTATGGATTTCTTATTTAAACCAAACTTTTAGTTCTAAATGCTTTTGAAACTCTAAATGCCTATTTCCGTGGTAGAGGTAAAATTTATGTCGTGTCAAGACATGTGTATCACACAAAAATACTCAACTTAAACATGACTTATTTAATTAGTTGTGTTAAAATCTTCAATCCTAACACGACATGTTTATGAAGCAGGTCACACGACACGACCCGTATAGCCCGTTTAATTAATCGTGTCACTAACATGTCTTAACACGAAAATATATGTTTAACCTAAATACATATAAAAAATATAAAATTTTTTAATTTTTAATTAAAATATTTATATATTAAAAATATAAGCAAATATAATGTTGAATTTAAAGAAATTTTCTTATATATAAACATATTTATTTAAATCATATTTAAACATATATATTTGTGTCATGTATTAAATATTAAATCATTAACCCGATTATATAATCGTGTTTAATTATGTTTGTTACAGATTAGGTGAGTCAATTCATTTAAATCTACTTTTTTATTGTGTCATAAACAGATTGATCCATTTGTGATCTGAACCTATTTATATCAAATCCAAACTCGTTTAACTACGTATCATATCATATCGTTTAATCGAATTGTGTGAAAAATTATCAGTCCTATTTCATGGTATGGTCCTAAATATTGAATTTTTGCGCTTAGTTTATATTATGGGTAGCCTAGTATTGGTAGCCAATGAAGCACCAACTCTAACGAATAAAGTGATGGACAAATCCAATCATTGACCTCAGGATAAGAGGGAAACATGAGATGTATGGGCCAATAATAGAGCAAGACTATTAGGGCCGAGAGCATCATTAGGAGGAAGCATAACCTCATAACCTATAGCATGAGCTTCAAAATTAGGAGAGGGACCCAGTGCCACATGACATATGGTATGAGTTTGTGCTGACGTATATAATGAATAAAGCTTCTACTTACACAGATGGTGCACGTGTCACCAGTGGACAGCTGCCAGTTAGCAAGTTCACCTTAAGAATAAGTACTAACCCATTCTATTATATTCATGTATACGTATGTGTACCCGCATTTTTATACATACATACTCACAAATGAGATTTTTTATAAATAAGACTGGATTCTAGCAATTCAAAACATCCTGTTCGAGTCGCACAAAAGTTTGTATTGACAGCTTAATTCGGGTGAATAGCCGAAATGGTACCAGAAATATATATATATATATACTTAATACCATTAGTCCTACTTGTATCAAGTTGATAACACTTTTAATTAGCAATTTAGGCCATGGGTTTTTTTTATCGTTTTCCGGCCTGTGGGTGAACGTATCATTTGCCAATACACCACACATAACTCCAACTCACCAAATTTGTCTACTCATCAACAAAATGGCTAATGACAAAAAATGCTCGCCTCTCTAATTGGTACTTTTCTCTTATCTGCTCCATCTCTCCAATTTTATCTATTAACCAAGTCATCTCTTTCATCCAAGTCTAACATTGCACTCCTCCCATTGATTTGTTTAGTTTTTGTGATCTTTCTTAAAGAAATAAGAGATTCTTCAACTTTAAACACTTGCGAGCTCTTCAGTTTCGTGACGAACTCTTCTTCTTCAGGGTTAAGGTTAGGATTTAGGGTTTCTGTATTTTCTAATGACGAAGAAGCAGATGAGTAGTAACTCGGCCGTGTCGTGAATTGTAGACGAGGAGTTGATATATTGGTCTCCATCGATTCTTCTGAGGTTGAGGAGAAATGGGTTGGGAGGCAATGGTTCTCTTTAGCCTTATGAATCAAATCATTTTTTTTTTCTGTTCTTGAACGAATGAGCTTCTCTGCAGAGAAGAAATCAAGGGGTTTTGGTGGGTTATAAGAGTGGTTGTTGCACCAGTTGAGAATGGCATATTTAAGAGCAAGATTAGGGATAACAGTGGAGAAATCAGGTATGATATCATCTATTAAAGGAAAGAAGTGAAAGCAAGAGTATTGCAAGCTTGGACACAAGCATGTTCAAAGGAAGGCCAGGTGAGATGATAACAGGATCATTCATAAGAGAACTTGGATAAAGGAATTCTTTTGGGATTTCTTGCTTATTGGATGCTGATGATCTGTGTAAGGAGAATTCTGCATCTCTGCCGATTTGGTTGATGGGCATTTTTGTCATTAATCATTGATGACTTGGTTGATGGGCATTTTTGTCATTAAGCATTGATGACTTAGTTGATGGGCATTTTTGTCATTAACCATTGACGACTTGGTTGATGGGTAGACAAAATTAGTGAGTTGGAGTTATGTGTGGTATGTTGGCATATGATGTGTCATCGACTGGCCGGAAATAGGCTACAGAATCATGGCCTGAATTGCTAATGAGAGGTTATGTTATCAACTTGATACAAGTAGGAGTAATAGTACCGAATAGATTATATATGTAATTTTGGTATCATTCAGGCGATTCACCCGCTTAAACTCTTTTTCTTCTTTTTCTAGCCGTACTATTAAGTTTTGGGGTGCTTACAGAAAGTTATCTACTCACCTATCTCCTAAAATCTCTATTATCATTCAAGAATTAGTTCTAACGTCACTCTATCCGAGGAGAATGGACGAAATCTAGTATAATATCTGAGTGCTTATTATTCTTTTATATACCATTGATTTGTTGTTATACTACTGTTATTATCGTTATTATATTATTGTGCTAAACATGTGAAATATGCCAACGGGATGTACTCATGTGCCTATGATATGCATACATGTTCCACACAAAACCCATGTCATGCGGTTATAATGATCAATTAGAGGTAATGATCAAGAACTTAATTTCTTTATATATATTTTATTGTTATCGCCTATACTTTTGTTATGATTGTATTCTCCTTATTATAGTGTCATATTATGTCTGCATGCTATCATAATGAAATAGACAAACTGGTAAGACATTAAAACAGGGAACACTAGTGAAGGCCAACTTATAAGTTGGGCATTCTTAACTGTCCAGCATATTCTCTATCGCACGCTTAATTTTTAGACCCAATTCTAAATGGGAGATAAGAAAACTGAATCCTCTATACATAGATATCCCTATAAGAATTTATTCAGAATTTAGTACATGAATTTAGAACACCAATAAATAGTTGAGCGAAACCGAATTTTGTATCTGTTTGCACATTATATCCGAAATTGTTTTGAGTCATAATTTCAACGAACAAAGTTTAAAGAAGTGGGTGGCGATGTAGAAGAGCATGTTAAATTAGGCCTACATATGACTACTGTATTTCATATCAGCCAACTAATGGTGTCATAAGCTTACAACTTATTTTGATCATAATATAATTGAGTTTACCCACTAATCAATAAACTATATTGTTCGGTATGTTTTATAAAAATTAAAACAAACCAATAATTAATATTAGCCCACATAAAAATTATAAAATTCTTACACTTGGGTAATATTAATTATGACTTTCTTATCTTTATGAAAATATATATATTTTTAAAAACAACTTTCAGACTGAATACTTTAATCTCAAATATGACCACAAAAGTTTAGAAAATATATAGTTTATTAATAAAATGACACTTTAAACATAATCATGTCTGTATTAAATTATCAATATCGGATCATTGTAGTAATTATGCCTCTTATTGACATAATATCAAGTTATAGTCACAAATATTGAGAACTTAATCGACCTGAATTTTGATATAACAGTGTAGCAAGAAAATAGTCTCACATGTGATCAATACACTATTTTCATTGTCAATGCACCAAATATTTCTCTCTTGCACATACTCAAACGAGTAAGAAAAACTCACAAGACTTCGCAATAAGACTTTTATTTCCATTTTGGAAATACACATAATATATGTTTTAGTCATTATTTTCAAAAACACAATTGAAAACTAATTAATATAGCTAAGATAATTACTCTAATTTTAAGCACATCATGCATAATTTATAGCATGCTATATATATATATATATATATATTGAATTTGCACATATGCATATCAAACAACCACAAAGTACTTAACTCATATAAACAAATATATATGAATAGATAGTATAGCGAAATTATTGAACTTATATGTTCAATTACAAGTACAAAACTCTTACTAACCAAACACATCAAAAGACTCTACAACCCCCATATCACTAACATGTTTCTTGAAAATTATGGGTTTAAGTCCTTTGGTTAGAGAATCAGTTAACATCAAATCATTACTAATGTACTTAATCTCAATGTCTCTTTTCTTCAGTAAATCTTTGACTATAAGATATTTAATCTTCATATGCTTAGAACTACTTGAACTCTTATTTTTCTTAGAAAAGAACACAACAACATTATTTTCAAAATAGATTTGAAGTGACCTAACAATAGAATAGATCACAAGCAACCCAGAAATAAAATTTTTCAATCATATAGCTTGTATACTAGTACCATAATAAGCAACAAACTTAGTTTGTATAATAGAAGAAGGTGTAAGTGTTTGTTTAACACTCTTCCACAAAATAACACTACTAGCAAACATAAAAATATAACCCAAAATGGACTTCATATCATCTTAATATCCTACAAAATCAGAGTTTGAATATCTCATTACTTTAAGATCATCCACCTGCCTATAAACCAACATATAATCTTTCATTTTCTATAAGTATCTCATTACCTTTTTAGCAGCTACCTAATGATCCCACCCAAGATTAAAAAAATATCGACCAAGAACACTAACAATGTATGCAATATCTAGTGTTGTATATACTTGGGCATACATCAAGCTACCAGCAACATTGGCATAAAAAATATTATTCGTGGTTTGTTTCTCTATATCACTTTTAGGGCATTTTTCCTTACTAAATTTATCTCATTTCACAATAGGAGTATCACCACCTTTCCAAGATTGCATATTGAATATACTGAGCACATGAACAATATAGGCCCTTTGAGAAAGATCAAATAAATGATGAGATTGATCACAACGAATCTCAATACCCAAGACAAAAGATGTCTTTCCAAGATCTTTTATATCAAAAGTCCTAGAGAGTAACTACTTAGTCTCACAAATCAATCACATGTCATTACTAGCTAGCAAAATATCATCAACATAGAGAACAAGAAATATAAATTTACTCTCACTGATCTTATGGTAAATGTATTGATCTATTTTGTTCTCTGTGAAGTCAAGTGAAGTGACTGTCTCATCAAATTTGAGATACCATTGATAAGAAACTTGTTTGAGACCATATATAGATTTCTTCAACTTACAAACTAAATGTTCTTTACCACTTTCCTTAAAACCCTGAGATTGCAACATGTAAACTTCCTCACCTAGTTCACCATTTAAGAATGTCGTCTTGACATCCATTTGATGCAACTGTAAATCAAAATGAGCAACTAAGGCCATAATTATTCTAAAGGAATCTCTAGAGGAAACATGGGAAAAAAGTGTCATTATAATTAATACCCTCAAGCTGTGTAAACCCCTTAGCAACCAATCTGACTCTAAATTTCTCAACATTTCCTTTATAATCGTTCTTAGTTTTGAATACTCATTTGCAACCTATGGGTTTATGATTAGAATGAAGTTCCACTAGTTCTCAAACTCTTTTATGACTCATTGATATCTTCTCATCTTTGATAATATCAATCCACAAATTAGAATGAACACTATTAACAGTCTCATTGTAAGATATAGGATCAACAATATGACCTATATGACAATCAACTTCACCAAGATAAACCTCATAATCATTTGAAATTGCTGATCTTCTTACCCTAATAGACCTTCTAACAGGTAATGCTTCAACTATAACAAGCTCTAGATGATTCTTAATAGGAAAAGGAAGATCAACGACACCCCTACCATCACCACCTACTTGAATAGGAACCCTTATAATCTTTTCATGAGATGAAAGTAAAGGAATGGTTGCAGTTTCACTTTGTACATCATGAATAGGTGGTTGAGAAATGTCTAGATCAATAACATTCATCTCTAAAAACTTCGCAGTCATGGATTCTATAATCATTTGCCACGTGTAAGACAATAGAACTTGCATTCTTTAGAATGGGTTGGGTACCAATAAAGTAACAACGAATAGTTCTAGGGTCAATCTTTTTCTCATTTAGATTATATATTCTAACCTCAACAAGACAACCCCAAACATGAAAATGGTTCAAACTAGATTTTCTACTAGTCCACAACTCAAAAGATGTTTTAGGTATAGATTTATTAGGGACACGATTCAAAATATAAAGGGCAATTTTAATAGCCTCACCCCATAAGAATTCAGGTAAGTTAGACCTACTCATCATGCTCCTCATCATATCTTTTAAAGTACGATTGTGTCTTTTAGCGACACCATTTTGTTCAGAACTATCAGACATGATATATTGGGCAACTATTCCATACTCTTACAAATATTTAGCAAACGATCTCATATGTTGCCCAGTCTCATTATATTTGCCATAATATTCACCCAATGGTCAGACCTCATAATTTTAATGACTTTTTCTAATTGCTTCTCAACCTTAATTTTGAAAATTTGAACATTTCAATGACATCAGATTTCTCCTTTATTAAGTATAAATAGTCATAATGGCAAAATTCATCAATAAAGGTAATAAAATATTTATTGCCATAAATAGTAGGTGAATGAGGTCCACTAATGTCAGTGTGAATAATCTCTAGAAGATCTAAACTTTTATTAGCATCTTTCTTTTTAGTCTTAGTCAATTTACCCCTTATGCAGTCCACAAAAACATATAGATCCTCAAAATCAAGAGAAGGAAGAATGTCATCTTTCACTAATCTTTTGATTCTTTCTCTAGATATATGACCTAAATGTTTATGCCACAATAAAAATGATTTTTCTTTAACTAAGGATCATTTGGTCACAACATTGGCTTCATAAGAAGGTTTGCAATTACTAACATCATCCAAACACAATCTATATAAATTATCAAACAAAACATATTAACTAATTAATTTAGAGTCTAAAAACATATTAACTCTTCCATTACGAATAGCAAAATGATATCCAATCTTATCTAAAACAAAAACAGAAACTAAGTTTCTCCTAAAAGATGGAACGTAAAAGGTGTTCTCCAAAACGAGACAAAATCTAGACTCCAATGTTAATCTAACTACTTTAACTTGCTCGACATCTATCTTTAAATTATTTTCAACTCTAAGCTTAGACTCTCTTTCACTTAGTTTTCATTTGCTTACGAACCCCTGCAAGGTAATAACAACATGAACAATTACACCACTATCAAGCCACCAAAAGTTTGGTGGTACATCAACCATATAAGATTCAAAGCAAACATAAGCCAAAGGAATACCTTGTTCTTCTTTCTTCTTTAGCCAAACTATGAATTTATGACAATCCTTTCTCTTATGACTTTCTTTATGACAAAGGAAACATTTCACCTTACTCTTGTCAACAATTTCACAATCACTTACCTTCTTATTGTGACTTCTATCATGCCATTTAAAATTTTGATTCGTCTTAGGAGCATAATAATTAGGTTTAAACTTACCTTTATCCTTTTTAGGATCAGCATTAGGTTGTGTCATTAGCATGATAACTTCACCCTTTTGTTTCTTAATTTTCTTTTCCTCAGTATCACATTTGGTTATAAGGTCATTAATGGTCTATGTAGTGTTTTGGGTGTTATAGGCAGTCTTAATTTGGCTAAATTCAAGAGGCAAAGTGTTTAGAGTTTGGTGAATTATGAATTTATCAAAAATCTCAAGTTTAAGACCCTTAAGTTTGGTTTGCAGGTGAACCACATTTAGAATGTAATCCCTCACACTCCCACTGTGGTTGCATTTCATACTGGTTAACTGACTCATAAGGGTCCCAGTCTCAACCTTATCAGATATGAAGTACCTATCTTTTATAATAGAAATAAAAACTTTAATAGTAACATCAGTGAACAAACTACTCCTAACGTATTCAAGCATAGTTTTCCTTATGGTCATAAGACTAAGACTATTAGCTCTCTCCTACTTAGCATGTAATTCATTTTCCTCAATATTGTTTTCATGGGTGGGTTTAGCAGACTCATCCTCATAAATAACATAATCTATCTCACACATTCCCAAAACAAATTTAATGTCCTCTTTCCACCTCTTAAAGTTGATGTTAGTCAAGAGTTCAATTGTTGCAGTACTATTGTTAAAGGGGTTATTAGATGCATTAATTTTTGGAGTGATTGTTAGAATGCAGCTATTTGTGTTAAGAGTTGCATTAGTCTAGAGAATCTGTCCGCCCAAAGGTGATAAATTTCTCAAAAACTAGTGTAATCTTAATTGTGTGCTTCATAACTAGAAATTCTATTGCATGTGCATGTTCTACCCAAAAGGGAATATGTAGTGATGCTAGAATTTTCTAAATTGTATAAATGATAACTTTAATTTTGTACATAGCCCACTTCTAATACATGCTTTTGTTTTGTCTAAAATTATATACATTAATTCAAAATTATCTCTTCGTAAAAAATTAAAAATAACTCTACGAATTTCAATAGATATTCGACTTTGGTGGTAACATCCATATCAACCATAAAATTATTTTTAATTATAAATTAATAAAAATAGAATTAAATTACATACCAAACACAAATATATATATCAAACCTATATAAGATACCAAACACAATATATCTTAATTTTATATACATGATTATTATCTCGTATATATACAAATCAAGTATTTATTATTTATTTTATTATAAATCTAATATCACTAAATTATAAACTGATAATTAACTATATATAAACCATCTAAAAATTTATATATATATATATATATATATATATATATATTGATAATCATTGAAATAAAAAAAAAATTTGGTGATTTTTGGCCATAGGTCCAAGACAACCAGCATATTTATCATTGTGTCAGTTGCATCTCGACCACGCGAAGAACGAGAAAGCCGGA